>PVLA01012712.1:0-42249 GCA_004027455.1 Hydrochoerus hydrochaeris | reverse complement strand
TATCTGTGTGTGCGTTTTCCCTATCTTGGGGGGGGTATCTGTGTGTGTGTTTTCCCTTATCCATATGGGTGAGCCACTTAGCACTATCTGAAATTACTGATATCAAACCATTTTGATGTACAAAGTAGCAATTTTGTATGATTCAACCTCAATTATGAATAGATTTATGAAAGTGGGAGACAGAGTCCATGTTTCTATCCTGATTTTTTTAATTTAACCTATAGCAGACGCTCCTCTGACATTAAACATCTTAACAGCTCAAAATTAAACTAACAAAAATAATTTTCAGAGGCTCATCATGTCTCATTATACGACGGTGAAGTAAATGCTTAGTCACTGCAGACTGCGTAGAGAAAAATTTTGGTTTTTCATCCTGTTGAGGGAAGCGCACATCGCAAGCTTCTACTCATAGCTTTGATGCTTTGAAGTCAAACATGAAAGATGCGCTCTTCACAGCAAGAGTAAACGCTATCACTTTGCGTTTGGTAAATTAACCTTGATTCTGAATAACATCTGTAAATCAAAGACCTGCCTGTGTACCCTTGACCCTGCTCCTCACAAAATTAGCTTTTGTAATCAACAGCTGTACTGCCTACATATTTACCTTTTGCCGTCATTAAGATCCACGCTGCAATCTATTGGTGAAGTAAGATTCCTGATGTTAAAATGTCCTTCCTTCCCTTGGGGCCATCTGCATGACCACAGTGACAGCATCTGAACACTTTCCCACTAAATATGCCTCCCCTACTACTTGAGCAAGGTGATACCCCTAGGAATAGGACCACAGAAAAGAGGAGAAAAACACTTATCAAGAAGGCATTTCTAGATCATTCATTTGGAAATCTGAAATAGAGCGATGTCTCTTTGTCAATAAGGGAAATGCTTTTGCTGGTTATGATGGGAGAAACTCTGCAAACTGAGTGCTTCTAGATGCTTCTTTCCCCGGGGAATCTTACAGGATGCTTTACCGTATCCCATCAAGCACATGTCAAGGTTAAAAAGCCCACGAATGTCACCCCCTTTCTCAACCAGCTCTGTCCATTTGGAACACCACAGAGGGGACATTCCAATGGTAAACTCATGTATTTGGTGATGCTACACTTTTAAATCACAATAGAAAATAAATATAAAACAGGAAATTCACCCAAGAAATTTTAATTTCATGAAACTACAGAAAATAAAGATTCTAAGAATGTGCTCTGACTTAGTTTTCTAGGTTCAAATTTGATTTTTAAAGGATGGTTTAAATTCAATCTGTACATCCCTACGCGGAACAATTTCCACCACCTAAGCCTGGAACTTTGAAGTAACTATAACCTCTGATTTCTCACACTCTGAAAGCCACACTGCTCATTTTCCATCTCCAGGCCACACAGATTTCCTTTTTTTAAAAAAACTTCCAAGTATGTTGTGGTGCTGTTTCTGTGTCTCCTACAGAAGTGAGACCAAGAAGCCAGCTGTTTGTAAATAGGAGGCAGCAGCTGAGAAGGGTAATACTTTTCACGTTGGTAATATCGTACATTTGAAATTACATTCAGCTTGGCAAACTTGCAAGAAGTATTTCCCTCATTTTTATGAGGAAGAAAGCAGGACAGATCCACGCACCCAGGTACGAAGTTAGCTGCAGGGTCCTTTCTGCAACACAGAAGCCGTGAAGTCCTGAGTCCTCTTTGCAAGTGACAAAATCACATTCCCTGTACATCAAGCCAAGTGGACAAGAAGCATCACCACAGCTCCTTGGGAATGGAGCAGGGCCATTGCTTGGCCCTGGAGAAGTCTTCTGTTTGCCCAGCATGTGACTGACTGCACCTGCACAGCTAGGGATTAAACAGACCCAAAGATGTGGCACTCAGCACCTTTCGCCATCCTTCCAAAAAGAGTAATAAACAGGGATCCTAGAAAACGAGCCTCCCCCACTTCCAGCTGCTTCTCCTTCCCACCCTCTGCAGAACGCTCAGAGCTAATTATATTTTAAAATGTCAAATGCTGTTTATTTTGACATTAAAAAAAATCCCCCCGAGAGACAAAACAGCATATCTAAAGATGAGCGTTCCCATTAGCAAACTTACAGCTTTGAGAGTCAACATGCATCTCCCCCATGGCCTATGGGTAGGTTGAGGAATCTTACATGGGGGTAAAATCACACAGAAAGTACTTAGACACAAAGACTCACACACACGGGCCAGAACTCAGTGTGGGCTGAACCCATTTTCTGTTCTTCCCCAAAGTATCAAACTAGACATGAAATCAGTTTACTCTACAACTTTACTCTTGGATCAAATTCAGCTGACCTTTTCTGTAAATAAAGTTTTATCCACACCTAACCTCAGGCTTTCAGTCCAGATTGTCCAGGGATACTTTTCATGCTACAACATACAAGTGTTGATCACAAAATATTTATATTGTTTAAAATGGATTGCAGTAAAAGACGCATTGCCATGAGCTCCCCGCCTTCCAAATCCCCCTGGCTTTGCACACACTCACCCCATCGTCCTTGTTGCTTCCTGCAGCAGCTCTGGAGTCCTCTTTCCTGAGGGTTTTTAGCTATGCTGTCTTGGCTGCCTCAATGTCCTGAATCAGTTCAAAAATGTTCCCTTTCATCGTCACTGTAACTCGGGGAGGAGCCAGAAGTTGCATGGTGTCCAGCCTGGTGACTGAGGTGGCTGAGACACAGTGTCATGTCTTTCTGAGCCTGTCTTCCTGTTGGATGGTGCTCAGCAGCAGCGCTCACCGTGTTTTTGATCACACCTGGTAAACATTCAGAATGTGGCCAGAATGATGGGATAAATACAAAGGGGAGGGTTGAGGGGGATTCATGGCCACGTGTTTTCTACTGTAATAATATTTTTCAAATTTAAACCCGGGTTTTTGGTTCTTTTTAATCACACCTCTGAATTGAGTAGCAAAGACAGAGAATTTGGAGCACAGAGAAGCTAACCATTTTTGATCTGGATCTTTACAAACAATTTTGACTACCCCTGCTTTAATCTATAAAATGGCTTGGCCATAGAACATTCTAGAAAATCATCTGGAAAGAAGCAGTCACCCTGTAGGGAGGATAAGATGAGAAAAGAAAATGAAAAAGAATAACTTGACATGAACACAAACCCTCAAGCAACCACCAATTAAGGGTGGGGAAAAAGGAAGTTGAATCCCTCAAGGAAACTCCTGGGTTGGGCTGGGCCTGACCAGAGCCCTCTCTCTGCTGGTCAAACCCTGCCTTACTTAGCTGAGCACATGGTATTGTCAGCTCTTTCCAAAGTCATGGATGGTGGGAGCTAGCAACTGTCCTCCTTAGAGCATTAGGAAAACAGGACTCCTTGAATGAGTGCCTCTGGGGGGGCAGCCGTGCAGAGAGACAGCACAGGTCAGGTTTTTGCAAGACAGGGAATGAGAGGGCAGGGGAGGAAGCAGCTCCTTAAAGACAGATTTTTTGTTGTTGTTGTTATCCCTGATGGTGCACACCTGTAATCCAAGCACTCTGGGGGCACCCTGCATGAGGCAGGAAGATTGCAAGTTCGAGCCCAACCTGAGCAACTTAGCAATGTATTAGACTCTGTCTCAGGTGGGAGGAGAGTGTTTGCTGGGAATATGGATTCAGTAGAACGGGGGAGAGAAAGAGAGAGAGGAGAGAAAGGAGTGAGAAGAAGGAAAGGAGGGGAAAGAAAAGAAGGAGAGAAACAAGCAGGAAAGATTTTGTCTTGTTTGGCTTTGTTTTTAGGATGCTGAGGATTTGGATGAGTTTAACAGGTTGCAGTGAAGAATCCAGACAAAACAAAATGAAAGAGACAGGAGGCCAAGCGTGAGACGGGAGTCAGGAGCAGGGGCTGAGAGAGCAGGTGAAGAGCCAGCCCAGGGAGGCTCTGCAGAGGGCCAGGGGCCAGGCGCAAGGACCTCACTCACGGCTCCTTACAGATCCCGATTCAGGGCCGCCCGGTGTGCCAGGGGACTCACACAGCTGCTGAAGGCCAACCAGGGGCCTACACACAGGTGGCAGCAGAGGCCCCAGGAGCCCAGAGAGCCCCTCCAGAGCAGCCGAGCTCCCATGTCTAACTCTGCTCCCTGGGCATCAGTTACAGGGCAGGTGCGCGGCCTCAGCTGCCCTCCCAGAAGGCGGCTACGTGCGTGCAGACATTGAAGCTTCGCTCCGAGGCTCCTAGGCCAACCACTGTTTCCCTGCGTGCGTTTACAGAAGACTGAGGGAAGACAGCCTGTTTCATAAACGCGGGCCAGTATTGAGGGACCAGTTCGCCAAGAGGGAAAAGCACTTCTCACTGCAGACCCTGACTCACTGTTTACAATCAAGTGCTCTCCGGCATTGTCAGCGAATCCTCCAGAAAACAAAATCAAGAGCTGACTTTGTCAAAATGTGCAAATTTCAGCTCCAGAGATTTGGGGAGCCGGTGGTGGGAGCGGATGTGTGATTCCGAGGCTCCTCACGGTGCAGAGTTCCTGGCAGGGACTGGGCGAAAAGCATGTGGTGACAGTTGGTAGCACAAATCCTAGAGAACACAGGTAGCAACTCGCTCATGACAGCAGCGTCGAAAGTGCACCGGTAACTCGGGGTTTTCCCCTACAACTGAGTGCTGTCTTCCAAAGGAAGTGATGTTTTGAGGTTTCTATGATTAAACCCTGAAAAGCGACACCAGCCATCTTTACCCACCCCGTTTCTCTCTGATCAGAAATCCAGAGGAATAAGGAATAAAATGTTTGAAAGATTAACACATCACTTTGGTTTCTTCAGGGCTACACAGAATTTGACTCTTCTAGTTAGAAAATGAATAATGAGAAGTTTAAAAATTAGCGGGGCCTGTGTTAAGCAGCGCATAGAGTATAGGCCGTTGTTCCCCTTAGGGGAAAGACGTGCAGTTTCACATCAGTTCTTTTTATCAGTATTCAGTGAATAGTTAAGCAGGACATGGTGGTGCCCACCTGTCATCCCAGTACTCTGGGAGGCTGAGGCAGGAGGGCTGCCATTTTGACTGCATCCTGGGTAACTGAGACCCTATCTCAAAATAAAAAATTATTGGTAGCTGGGTTGGTTGCTCAGTGCAAAGGCCCTGAGTTCAATCCCCAGTGCTCTAAACAAATAAATAACACATGAAACCAGATCATTATTAAGCAATTTGATTATTTGTATGAGTCCGTCTAGGAACGATCGTGTGTCAAGATCAGATGAAGGGTCACAAACTGCATGGCTTCCCCGAGAGGACTCGAGCCATCTCGTGCTTCCAGAGCCCAAAAGTCTGTCCCGGGCTGCTTCCTTCGGAGCTGAGCGGGAGAAGCTGTCCCAGGCCTGTCCCTTGGCTCTGGAGGGCTTCCTGGCCACCCTTGGTGTGCCTGTGTCTGCTAAGTCCCCGCCAGTCCCCTCAGACAGGGCCACTCTACTGAACTCACCATAACTTGCTGTCTTACAACTCGGGGCGGAAGATCTGAAGGACCAGGGGTCTGCACGCGCCCCCCGCATGCGCAGAGCAGCCAGGCTGCAGGGGGCGGTGCTGGCACGGAGGCGCGTATGTCTCCAGGAGTGACGCGCTGTGCAGAGCGAGGGAGCCCCCGCCGCGACCGCCGACTGCTCGCTGGCCTCCTACAGCCTGCTGCTGTTCCCGGCTCCTGACGCCCACGCCCGCCCTCTCCTCTTGCCATAACATTTAGAAGTGTTTAAGCTTTGTTTTCTTTTCTTCTTATTTTTCCCCAGCAATACACTCATGAATGTCCAGACCATCAGCCCATTTCTGGAATAATGGGCTCCGGTAGCTGCTTTCTAGACCGGCCCCCGAGCAGCACAGCCTCACAGCTCTTCGGTTTTCGTCAGCTTCCAGCACTGCCTGTGGCCCAGTGGTCACAGCTGGAGATCCGGAGCAGACCGCCAGGGTCGAAGCCCTAACTCTGCTGCAGGTTCATTCCTCAGGCCCAGCTCCCTCTACTCTACAACAGGCTCGGCAAAAGCACAATGCCCACATGCTCTCCTGGGCACCTTAGGGTGAGGGTTGGTGAGATAATACACATAACGCATGTGGGGAGCTGCCAGCATGGTATAGATTCCAGCAGACATTGGCTCCCACAGCTCCTGAGATAGGCGCTTCCTGCTCTACAACCTTCCTGGGTTTAAAACTGTCAAGGACCCTTTCAGCCAGTGCCTGACAAAGCACATGGAATATGCCATGTGCATAGCAAATACTCAGTGAATTAATGGATGGATGAATGAAAAGGATGATGGGTGAAAGAATAGATAAGTGAATGGGTGAGTGAGGATGGATGGATGGATGGATGGATGGATGGATGGATGGATGGATTTATGGATGGATTTATGGATGGCTAGGTAGATGGATGGAGAGACAGACTGGTTTTTGGGTGAATGGAAAGAGGGAGGGATGGATGGGTGGATAGATGACAGATAGACTGGTTTTTAGGTGAATGGATGGGTGGATAGATGATGAATGGACTACGTGTTCTGTCACTGTCCCATGGCCTCAGCATGTGCACCTCTGGGGACCTGGAGGTCACACATCTGCACATGCTAATGAGTCTCACTGACGCCAGGAGGCTGGGGGTTTGCAAAGGGACATAGCTGGGACTGGTCTCTCCTCTGACAAAGGGTCTCCATCGACCACTGAATTTTTACCTCAAGTAGGAAATGGCTTAGGAGAAAAGATTCCAGCCTTTTCTAGCTAAGAATTTATTCTTTAAAGAATTGTTCTATTCATTTTCTATCTTTACAGCTTGAAAATAATCTGACCCACAAGTCACAAGGCCATAGTTAATGAAAAAGCTTCACACTGTTTTATTTAAATTATTTTAAAGTAAGAAACATGGGTAAAATACATATAAACGACAACCATCAAATAAATGCCAAGGGAACTAACTCCTGAGAGCCCTTTGTGAGCTCTGGGCCCAGCCAGCCTGCTCTGCATCCTGTGGATCCAACACATGCACTGGTTCCTGTGGACGGTGAGCAGGTCTGCTGGGGGGCGACGGCACTGCAGTGCTATAAACCATCAGCTTGTGCCCTGTCACCCTGAACCCACAGTCCAGGTACAGATTTATCAGCATGTGGTGGGCTGCAGAAGCTGCTCCAAAGTCAAGCTGCTTTTTGGAACTTTTTCCTCAAATTCCCATGTGGGTCTTATTCTGGAAGTGTGCTTCCTAAATCCCTACTTCAAATTTGGTTTGTGACTAGTTTGAAAGAAAAGCTCTGAAGGGAAACTTGAACTCATTTTGTAGCCCAGACTAGCCTCAAACTCACAGTGATCCTCCTGCCTCAGCCTCCCCAAATGCTGGGATCATAGGCCTGTGCCACCACACCTAGTAATAATGTGTGTAGGCAGATTGCAGTAACTGCTCCTCTCTGGTTTGCTTTGCGCCCCAGCAGCTGAACCTCATGGGGTTCCAGGAGCAGAGGTTCTCTCTCCAGGCCCTGTCCCTGCCTCTGTTTCAGTGACAGTCTTGGGGAGGAGGAAGTCAGAGTGGCAATGGAGACCCTTTGTCCGAGGAGAGACCAGTCCCAGCTACATCCCTTTGCAAACCCCAGCCTCCTGGCATCAGTGAGTCTCATTAGCATGTGCAGATGTGTGACCTTCAGGTCCCCAGAGGTGCACATGCCAAGGCTGCGGGACAGTGTTTTACCCACTGTGGTCACTGCTATTCCCTGGCCTTCTTGTCCACATCACACTTAAGGAAAAAGCCCACAGTGGAAGCTGTATTTCATTTCCCTGACTCCGCTGTGGTGGGGAGGTTTCTACCCCCAAAGCACAAGCATTCTCTCAACACACATTCATCTCATGGAATCAAAATAGCCAGGCTTCATGGGAAGAGGCCTTCACCACCCCACATTTCCAAGACGCATAAGTCTGAGGTCACCAGATCAAAACTGCCGTCTAGAGGGGGACAGTGAAACGCGGTACCAGTGAATGCTCCCCTGGTTTTGTAGCTGTGCCACTGGATTCATAAACCAGCACAAATGTTCTGCGAAACTGTCTGATGCAATGCACTGGATCCCTAAGACACAGCCTCTTCTTCGGCATCTAACGGGTACTTTTTTGGTCACAAAATTCTTTGAGAGTTGGAACCTGCTTATCTGTGTGTGGCTTGCAGACACCCCCCATATGTGCAGACGCACATTAGAGATGTGTGCACACTGAGCATTTACACAAACTCTTGCAGTGGACGTGGCACATTAGAGATGTGCGCACACTGAGCTTTTACACAAACTCTTGCAGTGGACGTGTGCAAGAAATAAAAATAAAAGCAAGCGTGGCTTCACCAGAAGATCACGGGATTTAGGGCCTGAAGGGCCCCTGCTGTAACTCGGGCAGGGATGCATTATATTTGTTATTTTGGACAAAACTTGGATTTGGCACCCAAAACAGGCTAAGAATGCCTACTACTGTGTCCCTGGCTCGCCTGCTCTGTCACAAGGCCTCGCTCTGTAGCCCAGTGTGACTGTGAATGCACCACACAGCCAGGACTGCTGAGTGCTGGGTGGACAGCAGTGCCCAGCGCTGAGATTCTTCCTCTGCGACAAGAGTCCACAGTCCATTTGGGGAACCAGCTGAGATTCTCGGGCCCTGGCTGGTGATGGCTGCCCCCTGAACACATGGCGAGGGACTTCTCTGCATCTTCTGAGAACATGAGTCCTAGCAGACAGCACCCTGGGGATCTGACTGAAGCCTCCTTTCTGCTCTGTCTCCGAGGACAGTCATGCCGGGGCTGGCACCGCAGTGTGGGAACCGAGGCCCACAACTCCGTCCACAGGGAAGCTCCCCGCAACGGCACCAGGGGACCCCTCCCCCAAGTAGCCATGACCTTGGGTTCCCCCTTCTATGACTGCTGTAAGAGAAATCCAGTGGTCCCCCTAAAGGGTCCAGGGAGACTGAATGAAGACGGGCCGCTCAGTGAGAAGGTAAATGGAGGAAATCTCTGGGAACCATGAGGTCATTATCACACCCAGGGAAATTTCGGTTGTGCCCTGAGTGAGAATTACAGGGTTGCTCACAGCAGGGCCCTGGAAGGATCCCAGAGTCCTGACCAATCTGAGGGCCTCCCTGGCTACCCTCTGAAGAGCTATTAGCTGACCAGGTCATTTCCAGATGGACTGACCTACGTTTTCAACCAAATTAAATCTCAGTACATCGGCAAACACAAACATCACCTCCCCATGTGCCGGGCTCTGGATTAGACCACAGGGAACCGTAAAGCAGCCCTGAGCTTCTTGGGGAGAGAAGAACCACAACACCTGAAGTCGTTTTAAGCCTCAAATACATGAGCCTGTATCAAAGGCCGAGTGTAGCCCTAGTGCCTCTGTGCATTCCTGCATCCCAGCACTCAAAGCCCCTGAGCCAGGAGGATTGTAAGCTGGAGCTTGGCCTGGGAAACTTAATGATTTAGTGAGACCCTAACTCAAAATAAAAGTAACTACAATAAGAGCTGGGAGGTGGCTCAGTGTGAAGGGCCTGGGTTCAGTCCCCAGTATCAAAAGGAGGTGGTGGTTGGTAGGAGGAAGAGGTGAGAAAACCGGTCAGTTCCAACCTCAGCATCTACACAGGTCAGGGCAGGGCAGGCAAGACCAGCAGACATAGGACGTGGCCACTGCAGAGGCTCAGGCCAGGACCTTACTCTGTTTCCTTAGTTGTACTCGGTCCTGGCTCCTAAGATAACTGAAATGGGTTCAAAGCATTTCCCTTTCATGGCCACTTTGACTTTCACGAGGATCTAGAGGTCCCAAGGTGCCAGAACAGGTGATCGAGGTGGATGAGGACACAGTGTCATGTTTTTATAAGCTGTCTTTCCATTGGATGGCTCTCAGCAGCAATCATCACTGTATCTTTGCTCATGCTGTGTAAAGATCCTTGGGAAAGAGGACTCCAGAGCTGCTGCAGAAAGTGCCAAGGACAAAGGGACGAGTGTGCTTGGAAGGGGACTCATGGCACTGTCTTTCACTGTAATGCGTTCTTAACAATTTAAATAATCACCATATTTTTCAGTCATTCTTTGTATTTTACAATCGATTTTTTTTTTAATCCATGTTTAACTGGTTTGGCACAAAAGAGGTGGACTTTGGAAAAGAACCATTTGCACTATTTTGAGTCTTCCTGTGTGGGCCCCAGAGGCCAGCACTGTCCATGGACCAGGGCTGCCCCCTGCCCCAGCTCACACCTGGTTCTGAGAGCACAGATTGCAGAAGGGGAAAGGGCAGGTGGCACCAAGCCCTGCCAAGACCAGAGCTGCCCCGCTTCTGCCTCAGGAAGCTGGCCAGGCTGAGAGGAAGCCCACAGGTGCCTGTGTTTGTGAACCTCACCGCCGACCAGGGAAAACAATGGTTCCAGCAAGAGGAACTGCCAGGCACTCTGCCAGTCATCTGGAAAGCCCACCTGCAAACATCTGATCAGATCAAGTCTGTGTTCCCCAACCTCAAACTGACCCTTGGCAGGTCTGATATGGCTCCAGTTTGCCTATTTACACTTTTAATATTTAATGAAAAACCCAAAGCTTAAATAGCAAACAGCAAAATAGAAGACAGATCACAGGAAACAGGGAAAGAAACCTTTTATAAATGGGAAATAAACAACTGATGGAGGAGGGGGAAGGGAAGGAGAGGTAGAAAGAATTAACAGAGGTTACACTTGTGTCCCAGCTGCCCAGGATGAAGGCACTGCAAACGCAGAATCATAAAAGTAAGACTGAGAGAAAGAAAGCATATTTTAACATGGTCCAGGCTGAGGTTTAGAAGCAATAAGACTTATCCACCGAACCAGCACATCACTCCAGGAAATATTCAGTGAGAAAGACATGAAGATGTTGAATTGGAAAGAACACAGTTAGTCACACACCAGAAGAGGAAGCAGGGGTCCAGAGAGGCTGAGCACTGCTCAGGCTTACCTGAGTGTATGTCCTGGTTCCAGAACCTTCTCCTACTGCTGCTGCAGAGGCTTGAGCTTCAGACTGTGGTTTCCCAATGTCCAGGAAAGTTACAGCTTGTTGGGACCAACAGGAACAGGCAGCCTGTAACTCATAAGGATATAAAAATGCTTCTGCTCTAAACTTCGAATCACAGTTTAGATCAGAGATAAATTCCAAGATTTCCCCCTTGTGAAAACCAGTATTTATGGCATTTGAGTGAGCAGTAAATTATCAGTTGCAAGCAAAGAATGTGCTTTCTCCACGTTCCCAAACATATCATCACCTCCAGCACCCATCACGATGATACAGTATATGGCAAATTAGCTTATTACACTTGGGGGAATTTAATCAATGTCTAATACATATTGTACCAACCC
This sequence comes from Hydrochoerus hydrochaeris, assembly GCA_004027455.1. NCBI lineage: Eukaryota > Metazoa > Chordata > Mammalia > Rodentia > Hydrochaeridae > Hydrochoerus > Hydrochoerus hydrochaeris. The sequence goes on along the minus strand of PVLA01012712.1, from coordinate 30,973 downwards.
ACATACATGGCTGGTAATTAGAATGTATTGACTCAAATAAATTCATATTAATGGGTATGAGAGAGAGCCAGCTTTCTCTCACATATGCAGGCTTATTTTATATTTTTACAAATGCAGAATTCCACCTCACTAAGCAAAGCTACACTTATCCATTCAATGACTCCAAAGATATTCAGCTTTAAAATGATGAGGAAAACAGCAAGACCTGAAACCATGTGCAAGGTATGATGGAAAATACAGTGAATATTTAAACTACAGCAAAAAAAAAAATGAGTCCCCTTCGAAATTCTCCCCCGGCTTTGAACACGCTCAGCCCATCACCCTGGCTGCTTCCTGCAGCAGCTCTGGCGTCCTCTTTCCTGAGGGTCTTTAGTTGCACTGTCCTGGCTGCCCCCATGTCCTGAATGGATTCGAAACATTTCCTTTCATGGTCATTTTGACTGTAAGGAAGATCCAAAAGTCATGCTGTGCCAGATCCAGTGACAAAGGTGGCTAAGGACACAGTGTCATGTTTTAGGAGCTGTCTTTCCATTGTATGGTACACAACAGCAGCATTCACTGTAATTTTTTTACCACACTGGGTAAAGACCCTCAGGACAGAGGACTCCAGAGCTGCTGCAGAAAGTGGAAAGGATGATGGGACGAGTGCATTTGAATCAAGGGGGTGCATTCTGAGGTGCTGCATCTTCTACTCTGCACAGCACTACATCTTCTACTGTACTGCATTTCCAAATGCAGTCACTCACCACTCAGTGTGTACCTTGATCACACCACCTGGAAAGAACACAGACTTTGCAGAGGCCCACTCCTCAAACCCACTAAGAAAAAATCTTCGCCGACCAAAAGAGTCTGAATTTTGTAAACCTAGTTTAAAAACTAAAAACATAACAGCAACCAGAGCTTTCACTGTGCACCTGCTGGGTAGATCCACATTTGACCATAAAGTTCACACCTGAACAAACCAAGTGCTCTTCCCTCCCTTTCCCCCCCTGTTTTCCACCTGCACATATAACACACTGTGATCACTCCCCATTCTCCCTCCTGGCACCCCCACCTTTTCTCCTATCACCCACATGTCTGGTGCCAGTGGGGGGGGGGCATCTCCTGGCTCTGCAGGAAGGTACCTGACAGACACTGCCTGGCATTTAGTAGCCCTGGGAGTTGCCATCCCTGCCTTGGAATTCCGGCCTTGGGAGGTGGTGTTTAGTGCAGAGCACTCCTGGTCATCTCCCTCTTCTGCTTGAGCTGGGAGGACACTGAGTGGCCTGAGGCCAGGCCTTCCCTTTGGGAGTACCCAAAAATTTCCCTTGGTACTTCTAACTCACAAGTCCCTCCTACCCTCCCAGCCCAATCCTTGTGACTGCTTTGGAATTGGTCTGGTTGTCCACAAGAAATCCAGGAATCTCATTCTTAGCTGCTTTGGCATCATAACATAGCATCAATTGCCCCTGTCACCACCCCACTGAGGTGCAGGGGTGACTGCAGTGTCCCTCATCGATGGCCAAGTCTTGCTGGTGGGGTCTTATGCTACTCAAAAGTCTCCGTGACCAGGACCGTCTAACTGTACAAATGTGTGACATAGTGAAGTAGCAGCAAAAGCAGGTGAGGAGTGGCAAGTTATATTTTCAGGTTATTGACCAACTCCAGTGCAGTTAAATTTCTTACTAGAATGGAAAACTCCAGGAATGTTGGCACCAGATCTCTGGCACTAATTGGTGTGCAGCAAATAAAACCATATATTTTCTCCATCTCTCCCGAGGTCATCCTATATTTGCAAAGGTTCAAAGTGAGATAATAGGTCAGACTTGTAAAAGCAGTCTCTTTTGAGCCCAGGCATTTAAGTGGAGTCACAGAAACTGTCCCCCACAATTGCCTAATGACAGGTGCAGTCAGGGGCCGGCAGTTGCCATTAGGATGCACCCTTCATGCAGAGGCTGTGAGGGGCTGATTAGTCAATTTCCTGACACAGACACAAAGATTTTCACATGCAGTTTGTATTCAGTGCTAGTCACAGACCAGAGAATCGACAAATAATAAGAAAAACCCTTGAAAAACTCTTTTCCTAACTGTCAGCTATTCCAAAGAAGAAACTGATTTTAGACTCTACTCGTGAACTTCGGTCAACAAAAGAGAGCAGTCCAAACCCAGACTTAGCCCAGATTCCTTTAGAAGCCTTTGAGAAAAAGGGAAAATTCAGGGTCATCTGACTATGCCGGATACAAAGAAGACTCAGATAAGGTCTGTGAAGTGGGTAGAAAGAAGAGCTATAGCACGTGTGTTTTCAAAGTGTTATAAAAATACTATGGTGAGTGCCGTGGCTAAGTGCCACCCAACAGAGAGGCAGCTCTTAAAATATGACACTGTGTCGTCACCCACCTCAGTCACCAGATGTGGCTCTGTGTGACTCTGGCTCTTCCCCAAAGTCACAATGACCATGAAAGGGAAATGTTTTGAATCCATTCAGGACATCAAGGAAGCGCAGCTAAAGACCCTGAGGAAAGAGGACTCCAGAGCTGCTGCAGAAAGTGGCAGGGACGGTGGGGCGAGTGTGTAAAAAGAAAGCCATTCTGATCACGGAATTACTGACACAGAGAGATACAGATTCATTCCAAAAACAAAAGACAAAACAACCCTTAAATCTGAATATGTCCAATAATACAACCTCAAACTATATAAGTAAAAAGAGGGGCAGAACTAAAGATGATAAAAGATAAATCCACAATCTGTTAGGGATTATAAAACACTTCCTCTCATCATAAATATCAATAGGCATGAAGAAAATGTAACATGTAACAATACAAATAACAAATGGTGTGATCAGCATGTACAAAGTACTACATCCAGCAGCTAAAAACACGAGTGCTTTTCAAATGGTGTTCACTTGCTCTAGGGCTAAACCCTGCTGCTAAGTGGAGATGCACTTGGTACCTAGTAAATGCCCCAAGCACTTGCCAACATCTGCCCCCTTTGGCTGGAAGCTCCCTGAACCTCCTAGACCTGCACAGGTTCTTGGAATTATTCACTTGACATCTTTCCGGGCCTTCTCAGTGGGCATCACGGAAGTTCACACTCTGCTTCTTTGGATACAGCAAGAGAACCAAGGGGAAAGCAGACAGACCACAGCACTCTTCCCTGAAGCTCTCTCTCTGGTTCTCTGTCCTCCCCATTCCAGCAACTTCATCTCCTTCATCCTCGCTCTCTCTCTCTCCCTCTCTCTCTCTCTTCTCAACTCAGCAACACCACCACATTCCCCTTGCAGTCCTCTCTGCACCTGTGATCAGAGGAAGAGCACCAGCAGGAATCTGGGGTACCAGGTCACCCTGATTCCTGGCTGCACTGCAAGACTCAGCCCGCATAGTTGGGCCCATTTTCCACTTGTTCATGGCCAGATAGCAAGTGGATCCCATCACTCCTCCATGGCAGCCTTTTATTTTAACCCTTCAGAAATATTTTATCGGTCTTGATGTGTGGACTCAGCAATCTACTCTGACAGAAGCATTCTTGTCAAATTTTCCCCTTAAGCAATTGGTCGGTTTTCACATCACTAAGAAAATACTTCGTGGGTTGTCACATGGATCAGTCACACACCAAGTCAGGAGCCTGTGAAGAGCAGGACTCTTAGAATTTGTGGTTGGATGCAAACCTAAATATCCGAGGCTCTAGGCCAGCCTTTCTTTTCAAAGGTAGAGTAGGAATCGGCCATAGATAATTGAAAATAACCCACTGGAGTCACTTCCCTAAGACCAGAACTACCAAAAGAAAGTCCACTAAAAATAGTCTCTTTTTTCTTTTTTCTTTTTTTCAGTAATGGGAATTACTGAAAAGTGGGCCACAAGTCTGCACATCAATGCGCCTTTGGGCTGAGCTACATTCCCCCCACCCCACCCCCCGTTTTTACGTTATAGTTTGACACAGGGTCTCAATAAATTAATTGCTGAGTTACCCAGTCTGGGTTTGAGCTTGTGACCCTCCTGCCTCAGCTTCCCACAGTCCTGGGATAACAGGTGTGTGCCACTGCACCTGGCTGCACCCTCTGTTTTATCCAGTGTCTCTAGTGCCGACAACGCAAGGCAAAGGGAAAGTCGCGGTCGCACATAGCAGGGAGCAGATTCTAGCGGAAGACCTCAGCCATGTCCTAACTTACTGCCCTTCCCCTCCAAACCCACCTTTCTCCAACCTGCTCCAGAACACTTTCAGACCCGTCGGTTAGGGTCCCTATCTCGATGTCCCCACAGCCTCATGCTGTCACAGGTGGGGCCTTGGCAGGTGCCTGGATCACGGGTGTGTGAGGCTGGGTTAGCCCTCTGATGGGTCTATGCCTGAGTGCGGTGTTAGGAGGTCGAGCCTGGTAGGGAAAGGTGAGCACTGGGGTGTGGCCCGCAGGTGGGAGTCCCTCCTCCTGCCCGGATCCCTCTGCTTCCTGCCTGCTCTGCCGTGAGCTGTTTCTCCTGTGTGAGGCTCCTCCACCATGCTGCCTTGCCTTGGAGCCAGCCTGCTACACACAGAAAACTCTACAAATGGTGAATCAGAAAAAAAAATCTTTCTTCGCTGAACCTGTGGGAATTGGACCTTGTGTCTCAGCGATGAGATAGTAAGACACCACCTGAATTTGGAGAGACACTTGTGAAACTCGCTTCTCTGTATCAAACAGCTGTGTTACCTGCATGATTAGGATCCGTGTCCTCCCCATGCTGATGTGGAACTGGTTTATATCAATGCTTCTCTCAGGAGCAAATCTCCATCCTGAAGACTCCTCAGGCCCTGAAGACACTCAGTCATGTAGAAATAGGAAGTCAGCTCGAATTCCTAATCCTGGCAGCCAAATTATCCATCTCCTCTCCTGTCTGCACTTCCACCTTTCCAGCATGGGAAGGTCACCCTGTGCTGGCCAGAGGGAGGAGCACCTCCTGCAAGCCACCTGACAGGGGCAGGACGCAGGGGTGTCACCTGCTTCCCCTCCCTCCTCTTTTATGGAAATAATATCTCAAGACCTGTGGCTACAGTCACCATGGCTGTGGCAGCGCCGTGTGCAGGGCTATTTATCTGCACCCCATGTCAGGTGCAGCCATGCACGTGAAGTCGGTCAGCTGAGCACTTTCCCTGGCTTAGTCATCCTTGGGCCAGAGACTGCAGGTGTGCTGCGGCTCCCCATAGCTGAGAAGACTTGGGGGGCTGTGGCACGGCTCTGATCACAGCTTGTCAGGCTGAGGCTGCATGACTCTAGGGAGCCTGGCCACCCGGAGATGGGCCCCATGAGAAAAGCAGGTGTGGGGAGTCGAGGGCAGTGAAATGAGCTCTATTGTTTCTCTAACAATCTCTTCTTGGTTTCTCTGCAGCAACCCTCAATCCATGCCATGCAATTTCCTGGCCAGATCAAAAGTACAGCTCGTCCCAGCTGCAGGGGCCTCGCTGAGAATGAACACTAACCGCAGCCCTTGAAAATCATTTATTCTGCTGGTGACTCCCTGAGCGCTTCCTCCTGGGCTCAGCTTTATTGTTCTCTGTGTGTTCCGATGGTGTGAGCATTTCCCTCACACTCCTCTCCCACACAGCACCACCAGCCAGCCACCCTATCCGATTGCACACCTGTCCAGCACACTCACCAGGACAGCCCTGCAGCCTAGACAGACAGACCGAGTCATGCATCAAATCCCTCTCCTCTGCCTGAGGAGTACTCTGCAGAAAGGGTTTGAATGCACACTTTAGGAAATACTATGGCTCAGAAAGCTGGATTTCACACCAAAGATCATATTTCACCATAATGATAAGGCAACCTGAAACAAAGGCACAGGGTACTTAGTGCACAGTATATGTTCAGTAAACAGGACCAGGAGAGGTCAGAGGTGGGAGTCACAGTAAGGAGAGTAAGACAACCCCAGGGCGAAACCAAAGACATTCAGAGTAGCTGCAATGTAGGCTGCTGACAGCTTGGATGAAGGCCAGTGGCCTCTGACATCTTCAGTGTTCATGATCAGTGTTTCATGTTCATAATTACTTCATTAGAAAATTTCCTTAACCTCACAAAGCCCCGTTAGAGGAGAAAAGCACCAGATCAAAAGCCAGAAGTGGAGTTGGCGTGTTCTCCGTGCTCAACTGGATGTGCCACCTGACCTCTGCAAGTCACAGCTGTTAGACACAGGTGTGACAGCCCTGCTGGGCTGGGCAGGTGGACATAGTTGAAAGAGATTGGCTTAGTCAGTCTACGTCTGCTAGGCATGTAAAGCGCTAAGCGAGTGGAAGAGGACGTTTGTAGCAACTCAACAAAAGATGAGCCGAACAGTGAGCTGCTTCAGCAAAGTCTGCATGAGCTGAAGAACCAGAGCTCTCCGCTCAAGGCTCTGTGGTTGTTTGTCCCTTTGGAAGACCTGTGTGACACCTGCCTGTGACTGCTCCCCTGTGGTGACCCAGTCACTGGCAAAACTGCTCTCCACACAGCCAGAGTGTCTTCCCACTTTGGTTTCTCTCTGGCATTTTCTACCACCTCCTCCTCTTCCAGTTTGCCTCTTGGATGATAGCTCCAGTTCACCGAGACTTCCAGCCGCTGAGAATCACCTGCACGTTGGTGAGGATTTCTGGAAGGGCAGCCTGTGTCACAGAACCAAAGGCTCAAGGATGCACAGAAGGCCCCTCAGTATCGCACAGAGGAGCACCTCTGCATCTAAGGACCTGTCAGCTCCCCACCCCTCCGGAGACCCTCATCCTGGAGAAGTAAACGTCCTGCTGCTATAACAAAAAACTGCTGTCATCAGAAACTTTCCTGAGCACGTCCACCTGGGATTAAGCAGTGTGAAGTTAGTAACAAGAGCAGCAGAAGGAGGACAAGGGATAATTTGGGGGTTTTTTGTTGTTGTTGTTGTTTTTACTTTAAACCCAAAGAACCAAAGTTGTAATGGTAAGAAGACAGTGTGACATAACTTATTCAAGTTATCCTTAGTGTCTTAGTGATTCCCCCACCAATGGGCCATGGTACCAAAAGAAATATATAATGGTTCAGCATATGAAGTCATTTATAAGCACTTATGTCCTAGAAAGTTATAACCCAGTTTAAAAAAATAACATATGTGTTGAGAAAAAAAACATAACATTTTTGTTTCATGCTAAAGTAGCTACTTACTAGTAGTTGTATGCATCCTTTGGGGCCATGTGACTTCATTTGTTTGCTTGCTTGTTTTTCCCAGCACTTGGGATTGAACGGAGGCTTTTACACTGAGCTACATTCCCATCCCACTTTAGATCATTTTTTTTTTATTTTGAAAGAACTCCTTAAATTGTTAACTTGCCCAGGCTGGGTTTGGACTTGGTAGACGCCTGCCTCAGCCTCCCAGAGTGCTGGGATTACAGGTGTTATCACCACACTTGGCTCCCATTAGGCTTCTCCAGCTTCAGACATTGGTACCCTCAAGCCCTGTCTCACAGGAATCCTCCCACCATAGTGGATTTCATCACTACAACCTTTGAAAGTCCAGTTTGGCAACGATGTATCATCACAAAGAAGGCAGTTTGGTCCTATGCTGAAACTGTGAACCCTCTCCAGCTAATGATTTACAAGTTATCTGTGTTTTCCTGGGAAACTAACAAACTTAAAACACTCTGCAGGAGCTGGGCTCTCTGTGGTACCCCAGCATGGGCTGGGAGCCATGGCTGTAATGAGGAAGTTAAAGGGCTCTGATCGAGTCGCAAACTTTCTGAGCCTCAAGTACTCATCTATAGAAGTGATGAATAAGCCCTGGACATCACAGGTGACTCCAGAATTCTTTCCCATACACAGGAAATGACTAAGCAATTCACACATATTTTCAAAAGAATATAGAGACCACTCGAGGCACTGGGAACTCCAGCCAGAGGCATTCCCAGGCCGACCTAGACACGGTTCTCTCCTGCGACTCTGCCTTCTCCATAGATCACCTCGCAGCACCCCAGATCTCCAGCCAGAGCTCCCACCCTTTCTCCCAGAACCTTGGACTACAGAGGATTAACTGTGCTAGCTTGAGGGGAGATTCAGTGACTGCCTCACCCAAATGGAAGATCTCAGCAGGCTCCAGTCAGTGTGGTGAGTATGCCCCTATTTAGGGGTGTACAGTGGGTACGTAGGGCCATTAGTAAAGCCCCTCCAACTAACTGTAAGACCTTAGTGAGTCTGACAAGAGTGACTCCTTCCTGCACACAGAAAACATCAGGCAGAGTGAGGAGTGTGCCAATAAGGACTCCCCCAACTTGGAGAAAATCAAAAGGCCTTACAAGACACACAGGCACACAATAGGGACACAGTAGGGCCTCAGCCGACACAAACACTATAGACAGGGTGACTTGATGACCTGGAATAACCTGAAGATAAAGTAATAGCAGGAACTAAAAGTTGACCTACATCAATACTACTAGGTTTGACAGCCCAGGAAGAATACAGAACTCACCCAACAGGCCCTGCAGTGGCAAGGCAGGCAACTAGCCCTCCATTCATTGTGGGAACAAGCAATTGAACAAACATCAACCTTACATTAGGATCCCAAGATACATATTACCAACAGTTGACACTAGTGGAATTGAAGGACCAAATATTAACTCAAAAGGGGAAAATGGCAAAAGGAAAATGCAGTCTCAAACATCTAATCCACTGGGAGCAAGTGCAGGAGACATTGAAATAGACAACTTCAAAAGTAACACACCAGAAATCTCTGAAAAGATAGCAAGTGAAATAAAAAACCAACTCCATGAGGCTACAGAGGAAATCAAATTAGAAGTACTCTCCCATGTAAAGATAGAAATAACGACTTTAGTAAAGGAGTTACTGAGTGCAGCTAAAGAAGAACTAGAGAAAAAAGTACAGGACCATGGGAAACTGATTGAAACCTTGAATGAACAATATAAAAACCATGCAGAATTCATGAAACAAACTCAAAGAGACATCCAAAAAACAAAAAATTCTATTCAAAGCTGGCAAACCCATTTAAATGAAGCTGAGGATAGGATTTCGGACCTTGAGGACAGGATCACAATCAGTGATCATGAAAGGATAGAACTTTTAAAAATAACAAAGCAGCATTAAATGACAATCCAGAAGCTTCAAGATGATGCCAAGAGAAAAAATATAAGATTAATAGGCATCACTAACGAGGCAGCAGTCAATGTAAATGACATAACCAAAATATTCACAGAAGTAATAGAAGAAATTTTCCCAAACATGAGGGAGAAAAATCTGATGTGCAGATAAGTGAGGCATATAGAATGCCAAATAGTCACAACCAACATAAATCCACACCCAGACATATAATAATTAAGGTCTCGGAAACACAGCATAAAAAAAGAATAATAAAAGCTGTTACGGAAAAGACACAACTCACCTATCAAGGAAAGCCCATTAGAATCACAGCAGACTTTTCAGCACAAACCCTCAAGTCAAGACAAACTTGGAGTGAGGTATTTCAAGCCCTGAAAGAAAACAACTTTCAACCCAGACTGATGTACCCAGCAAAACTTTCATTCAAATTTAATGGAGAAACAGGATACTTCCATGACAAAGAATAACTAATGAAATTCACATCCACCAAAACAACCCTAGAAAGAGTATTGAAAGACATACTAGATAGAGATAAAAATGACCACAATCCCCAGAACAACATAAAGAAACCACCAGGTACGACAAACAATTAAACAAGAGGGAAAAGCAGAAAGCAAACAACTGGAACATAACATGGCAATGTTGAGCCAGTACATATCAGTGATATCCATAAATGTAAATGACCTCAATTCACCTATCATAAGAAATAGTTTGACACAATGCATCAAGAAACATGATCCCACAATATGCTGTATACAAGAAACCCATCTGACCCAAAAGGAAACTCATAGATTAAAAGTCAAAAGATGGAAAACAGTATTCCATGCAACAGGAACCTAGAAAAAAGCAGGGGTAACTGTTCTATTTGCAGACAATGTGAACTTCAAACCTAAAATGATTAAAGGAGATAAAGAAGGTCGCTATATATGCATTAGTGAAAAAATTCAAGAGGAAGAACTAACAGTTATAAATATATATGCATCAAATACAGGAGCACCCAACTATATAAGACAGATACTAACAGACATGAAAAACCAAATACACAAGAACACAATTATAATAGGGGACTTTAACATCCCATTGTCACAAAGAGATAGATCAACTTGGCAAAAAGTCAGCAAAGAAATAATAGAACGAATCATACCTGTGAGTAATTGGACTTAGTAGATGTTTACAGAGTGTTCCACCCAACCACATCAGAATACATATTCTTCTCAGCTGCACATGGGACATTCTCCAAAATAGGCCATATATTATCCCATAAAACATTCTTAAGTAACTGCAAAGGTATTAACTGCAAAGGTTTGTGCTGAAATTATCCCATGCATACTATCTGACCATAGAGCACTGAAACTGGAAATTAATGGCAAAAAAATTGCAAAACCTGCATAAATACATGGAAATTAAATAACAACCTTTTGAACAACCAGTGGGCTACATATGAAATTAAAGAAGAAATAAAGCAATACCTACAATTCAATGAAAATGGTGAAACAACATACTATAACCTGTGCGATGCAATGAAAGCAGTCTTAAGAGGGAAATATATAGCAATAAATTGTTATATCAAGAAAACAAAATGAGCACAAATAAACAACCTAATGCTTCATCTCAAACTGCTAGTAAAAGATGAGCAAGTTAAACCCAAGCTCATAGAAGAGAGAAAATTGTAAAGACTAGAGCAGAAATCAATGCAATTGAAACTTTAAAAAACATACAAAGAATTAATGAATCAAAAAGCTGGTTTTTTGAGAGAATAAACAAAATTGACAAACCTCTAGCTAACCTTATAAAGAAAAAGGAAGAAAAAAACCCAAATTCATGCAATAAGGACTGAAAAGGAGGAAATTACTACAGATCCCATGGAAATTCAAAAGATCATGAATACCTACTTTGAAAATCTCTACTCACATAGAGTGGAAAACACAGAGGAAATGGGCAGATTTCTAGAAACACATGAACTACCAAAGCTCAACCAAGAAGATATAGCAATTTTGAATAACCCAATATCAGCTATTGAAATTGAAAACATAATTAAAAACTTACCAACAAAGAAAAGCCCAGGTCCTGATGGATTCACGGCTGAATTCTACAAGAAATTTAGAGATTTGATGCCAATCCTCCTTAAACTCTTCAATGAAATTGAAAAGGAAGCAATCCTCCCTAAATCACTCCTGCAGGCAAGTATTACTCTGATACAAAAACCAGAGAAAGATCCAACCAAAAAGGAAAACTACAGTCCCATCTCACTAATGAACATTAATGCAAAGATTCTCAATAAAATACTGGCAAATAGAATGCAGCAAATCATCAAGATTATATATCATGACCAAGTGGGATTCATTCCAGGAATGCAGGGATGGTTTAACATATGCAAATCAATAAATGTAATACACCATATCAACAGAACCAAAGACAAAAACCACATGGTCATCTCAATAGATACGGACTTTCGATAAAGTCCAACACACGTTCGTGATAAAAATCCATCAGAAACCCGGAATACATGGTGTCTACCTCAACCTTATAAAGGCCATCTATGACAAACCAACAGCCAACATTATACTAAATGGACAAAAACTGAAAGCCTTCACTCTAAAATCAGGAACAAGACAAGGATGCCCACTATCATCACTCCTATTCAATATAGTTCTGGAAACACTAGCCAGGGCAATCAGACAAGAGAGAGAAATAAAAGAAATAAAGATAGGAAAGGAAGAAGTTAAATCATCACTATTTGCAGATGACATGATACTCTATATAGAAGACCCAAAAAACTCCATTAACAGACTAGTAGAGGTAATAAACAAGTTCAGCAATGCTCAAAAGTCATTAGCATACCTGTACACAAACAAAAAACTCACCAAGAGAGAAATTATGGAAATATAGCCCTTCACAATAGCATCTAAAAAAATGAAATATTTAGGAATCAACCTAAGAATGTAAAAGACCTATATGCTAAAAATTATGCTATGCTAAAAAAGGAGACTGAAAAGGATATTAGAAAATGGAAGGATATGCCTTGCTCTTGGCTAAGAAGAACCAACATTTGAAAATGGCCATACTCCCAAAACTGTTATACAGATTTAATGCATTCCCAATCAAAATACCATTGACATACCTCACAGATCTAGAGAAAACACTCTTAAAATTCATTTGGAAACAGAAGAAACCTAGAATAGCAAGGGCAATTCTGGGCAACAAAGGCAAGGTAGGAGGCATCTCAATTCCTGACTTGAAACTATACTACAAAGCCACAGTGATAAAATCAGCATGGTAATGGCAAAGAAATAGACCTGAGGATCAATAGAACAGATTAGAAGATGCAAGCCCAACTACAAAGACTCAGCAACCTGATACTTGACAATGGGGCTAAACATATTTGCTGGAAGAAGGATAGCCTCTTTAATAAATGGTGCTGGAAAAATTGGCTCTCCACATGCCAAAGATTGAAACTAGATCCATGTCTATCACCATGCACACAACTAAAGTCTAAATGGATCAAAGACCTAAATATTAAAACAGAAACACTAAATCTATGGAAGACGAGGTAGTTAGAAGTCTTGCAGACATAGGGGTAGGCAGAGAATTCATGAACAAATTGCAATCTGCATGGGAAACACTTCAAAGAATCAACAACTTGGATCTCATATTATTGAAAAGTTTATGCACTTCAAAAGAAATCACCAACAGAGTGAAAAGAAAACCCACAGAGTGGGAAAAAATTTTAGCCAGCAGTCCCTCAGACAAAGGACTTATATCGAAAACATATAAAGAATTGAAAAACATTCAGCCCCCCAAACTCAAAGACCCTCTCCAAAAATAGGCATCTGAAATGAACACACAGTTCTCAGAGAAAGATATACAAATGGCAATAAATACATGAAGAAATGTTCACCATCACTGGTCATTCGAGAAATGCAAATTAAAACAGCACTGAGATTTCATCTCATTCCAGAAAGAATAGCTGCCCTCGAGAAAACAACTGATAACAAAAGTTGGCAAGACTGCGGGAAAAAGGAACACTGTTCCACTGTTGGTAGGAGTGCAGACTGGTGCAGCCACTATGGAAATCAGTACGGAGATTTCTCAGAAGACTAGGATTGGAAGTTTCATTCAACCCAGCTATTCCTCTCCTGGGTATTTCCCCAGAAAACCTGAAAAGGTCATATCACAGAGATATATGTGTACCTATGTACATAGCAGCAAAATTTGTGATAGCTAAATCTTGGAAACAACCAAAATGCCCATCAACTGCAGAGTGGATGAAAAAGATGTGGTATTTTTATACAATGGCATATTACTCAGCTATAAAAAGGATGATCTTGGGGCCTTCATAGGCAAATGGAGACAACTTGAGACTATCCTCATTAGTGAAATAAATAAGAATCATGTTTATAAATATCACCTTGTGTCTCTAGTGTAAAAAGTAATAAGAACTGTAGTAGTAATAAAACCCAAAATGTGTAACTGCTATTGTCAAAAGGAGAGGAAAAGAAAGTACTCTAAAGGATATAACTGCATGTATGTGTAAATGTGTAGGATTGATAACCATATTACTAAGTGTTAGATCATTAAGCAGAGCTGTTTGCAGCCTCACTGTTTGAATGTCCACTTTGTGTGCTTTAATTTTGTAACTTGAACAACTATTTCTAAGATGACGGTACGTAATTTGTCAACTAGTGATTTCTTAGTGTTTATTTTATTTGATTTTATTTTTGGAATGTTGTATTTATTGCTTCCCTTTTTTCTATTTTGCTTTTTTTTTCTGTCTTTAAATAAAATTTTTTTAAAAAAAAGAGTATAGAGGAAATGTGACCACAAAACTGTGCTGTGGTTCCCCAGATACAGTTCACAAGTGCTATTAGAAACAGAGACATGTGCTGTGGCCACAGGAATTCTAACTCAGGTCTAGCTTGGGACCCTGCACTTATATTTATTTTTTTCAAATTTCCTCCAGATGACTCTGTTGTCTGGATTAATTTGAGAATCATTTCCTATTTCATTTACTGATGACTCAGCAAAATGGAGAACTTCTTGCTCTGAAGCTCAAAATCAGCACAAAATCTTTGTGCATGTTAAAATCTATCTCATCATTGGCCTTTAATGACACTCCATTAAAGTCTCTCTTTTCCCTTTTAATTTGATCACATCACTAAAGGGGGGTTAATTCCTGGTTTCCCTTGGGGTGGCCAGGGCGCCTCCCCTGTCCCCAAGGACTCCTGCAGGTCCTCCAGTGTTGCCCAGTACCCTGCTTGGCTCTTCTGTGAAGGATGCATGAAAAGTTTTATTTCCATAATTTTATTTATTTATTTATTTATTTTGGTCTTTTTGAGACAGGGTCTCGCTGTGCAGTTCAGGCTGGCCTTGAGCTCACTTTGTAGCCCAGGCTGGTCTTGAATTCGCAACGATCCTCCTGCCTCAGCCTCCCAAGTGCTGGGATTACAGGCGTGAGCCACCACGCCCGGCCTATTTTCATAATTTTAAATAAAGACTTCTCTGGGTATCTATGATTTCTTAGGCAGTCTGACTTCTTTGATAAAGGAATTCAGGGTCAAGTTTCTAAAATCTGAAGAGGAAAGAGCAGGCCAGCTGTTCAGTTCCGGGCTCAGCCTTTCTGCTGGTGAATGGACATGTGCAATCCTGATTTCAGAAACCATTCATGTCTCACTGAACTCAGCTGGAAGTGTTTGGGGGGAATCTTTGAAAAGTTGGGTGTCCGTGAAGGTGATATTTTGAAAAGACATGAAAAGGAAAAGATTTTTAAAACAACATCTGCAGAGTCAAAGTTTAGCTTTGCCACAAAGCATTTCCTCTTTGGTGAGGGTCAGGTACCAGTCACACAGTTCAACACAGGAATTTGGGTTTGGGGTGGGGGATTTGTTTAGTTTTGTTTGGAGTTATAGTTTCACCAAAGGAGCCATAATCGCTGAAATATAGCAGCTATCTCCTGGGCCTAGTTTTGCATGCTTGCAAACATTTAAAACTGCACTTGTGGTACATAAAAGATTTATAATGATCTCACCCACAAATGTAAATTTTGTCCCATGCAGGATAGAAAGAGCTAGAAGCAGAAGCATCGAACAGCTGAATGTGAACACAGGGTCATAAATTCAGAAAGCTCACAGCTCTCTAACAGCCCCATCATAAATGTGATCGATTTCAATTTAATTTATGGGATTTTTACAGCCAGGTCCAGGAATGTCGCTTGGAAACTAAAAATGTAGAAACCACAATATATTATGGTTTTCAAAGAAAATAAATAAATAAAGTGCCTCCTGTGTCAGGTGGCTCTGGCAGGACTGCTTCGGTTCAGTCCTGGGGTATTGCAAGAGGAATACCTGAAATTGTGGAATTCCTGACCATCGCAGAAGCAGGTGGCAGAGGTAAAGGAAGCTCAGGAGCTCATGAATGTCAGACCCTGGCCTGAAGACCAAGGCCAGGTGGGAGGTGCTCTCGGGCTCAGCGCTCCGCACCCATCTGACTCCGAGTTGTGTCTGGCATTGATCACGGTCCTTCACCCTAAAACCCTTTAGGGAACTCCACGAATGCCCTTTAGAAAATGGAGACCTGATGGACAAAGCCACTAGCTTTTCTGAGAGAAGGGGATGTCCCTTCTTCCTCTACTGCTGTCAGTGATTCCCTGCACACATCCAAATATAGCAGAGAGAACCTGCAAAACTGCCAGCCAAGGATGTGTCTGGGACATCTTTCTCCACTCAACCAGGAATCAAAACATGATGGCCTTTGTCCCAGCCAGCAGCAGCGTACCCCTCTGTTCTGGGAGAATTTGAAGATCAAAATTTTCATGTTTTTGGTAAAGTTGCATTTCATCTTCAAAGAAGAGACTTTGTAACTCCTCAGCTATTACTTTACCCACAGGTAGACAAGCCGACGTCTGCCATATGCCAGGCAGAGTGGCACACAGATATCACCACAGAGGTCCTAGCATGAGAGGGAGGCGGTCCCAGGGGCAGCAACATCAGCACTGACCTCTCAAGGGACAGAGGCCGCTGCCACAGGGTGAGCAGGGCAGGGGCCCTGGCTGGAGGTCACGGAAAACTGGCCAATACAGGGCCACAGCCAGGACGGTACACACAGGCTGGCCCCAGGCTCACTGGCACTCAGCATCAGGGCTTGGATACAAGGAAGGGCCGAGAGGTGGAAGGAAGCTAAACAAGCCAGGCCCCAGGGTGAAGAAAGCAATATTTTAAACAGGAATGAAACGTGAAAGATGCCTGATAGAAAGGCTGAGAGTGAACCCTAAAAAGATGTGCTTCTTAACATATGTGGGTCCGTGTGCCTGTAGTTCCAGCACTCCGGAGGCTGATGCAGGAGGAGAGCCACAAGTTTGAGGCCGACCTGGATTATATACTGAGACCCCTTCTCAACAAAAAACTGTGTGAGATCATATTTGATCTGCAGCAAAAGTTGGGAAATTCCAATTATCTTTGCCTCTCTTTCCCTCCAAGCCAGTGTGAAATAAACATCTCAGGGGCAAAATAATGCAAAGAATGATAACTTTCCACACTGGACAATTTTTAAAATAACATTGCCATATACTGTGGGATTTTTAGGCCGTTCATTTCATCTTGAGTCCTCGCAAGTTATCATTTTCTTCCTAGCTCAAAGGAAGCTTTTATCTGTTGTGCCCTTAATACCCCTTCTAATCTAAGTAGAGAAAAGCTTCATAATTGGCAAAAGAGAACTTTAACAAGACATGAGGTTGATTGTTCCCACAATCAGAACATCTAATTGAGCTATAGTATTCTAAACCATGCTTGTGTGCGGGGAGATAATTTCTCCTTCGTTTCCTACTTTATCAGAAAATTAACCTTCATTTAAAACACTGTGGTCTGAAACACTTTTATAGCTACAGTCTCTCCACTGTTCCTAAGAATTTGAATTTTAAATTTGCCATCTCAGTCTTTAAAAATGAAACAAACTGCAGTGGCGGCTTGGGGGAACCAGGTGTTTACGATCAAGCAATACCAGAATGTGATCCATGTCCAGAAAGCCTGCCGTTCCCCAAGGAGGGGACTTTGTCACCCTGGGAAACCATTTCATCACCTCTTTCTCCACACGTGGTAGAGCCATGAGGCTTGGCCCCTGTATAGAAACCTTTTGGTGGGACAGCCCATGCACCCCAGAGTTAGTTTATTTAACTGCACCAGCATCGAAGCATGAAAGAAGTATTTTTCGGCACACACAGTTCACTTTTACTCCAGACAAAACTCCACTCAAATTCTGCAGGGATGACACAGCCCTGGCTGCCGCACAAGTGAAGTTAGGTAATTTGTTCGACAACGCAGTGCAGTAAGCACTCACCACCCATGATACATCTGTAATGGGTCTGAGTTCATCCGGGGTCACCTTGTCTTGCAATATCATAATAAAGCACCCCAACTACAGTCTCATAAGTTGCTGAGCATTCTCCCTAACATGCAGCCTCCCCCACCCCAACTATTTCCATGGATCCCAGAAGGGATAAAGGGAAACACATGCTGGCATCTTCCTAACGTCGTGGGCTAAAATGTTCCTTCAAAGTGGCTCTGCTCCAGGCCTGACCTTGGACTCCTCGGAGGTGACCTTATTTAGACACAGGGCCGTGCAGATGTGCTGAAGTTTAAAATGAGACCTGGCGGGCAGGCCCTCACCCAGTGTGATTGGTGTCTTTAAAAGCGGGGGATTTGGACTCCGGCGCATGAGCAGGTAAAACCACGCCCGAGGAGAGGCGGGCTGCGGAAGGTGCAGCTGGGGACCTGGGAACTGCAAGGGCACCAGTCACACCGGAAGCTGGCAAAGGCCAGGTGGGACCCCAAGAGCCCACACAGTGGCACCCCGCTTTCTCCATGATTGCTGAGCTGCCGAGTTCTTGTCCAGAGTTGGGACAGAAGACACTTCTGTAGCTTTGTGATCTCTGCCACTGCAATCTAGGCTACAAGCCTAGCAGACAAGCCCCCCTGCTCAGCCATCCTTGCTGCCATGCCCTCGTGGAGGTGGACCCGGCTCCAGTCCTCGAGCCCCTCCAGCTCCTGGGGACTGCGTTCAGAGCCTTGCATGCAGCTCTGCCCCAGCCACTTCTACTTACTGAGACAAGATCTCGCTAAATCTCTAAATTGTCCAGGCTGTGTTGGAACTTATGATCCTCTTGCCTCAGCCTCCCAGAGAGCTGGGATCACAGAGATTACAGGCATTCGCCACCACACTCAGCAGTAAATAAAAAATTTATAAAGGGCTTGGGATATAGCTCTGGGTGAAGTCCCTCAGTCCAAACCTGCTAATGCAAAAGAGGAGAAGGTTCTCAGAACAGAATGAAGACTCCAGACCAAGCCTCCCATAGCCTGAGAGCCCCAAATCTCAGCCCAGGCGTGGACCTGCCCTGGGCTTTCGCAGTCTCTGTACCAGACATCTGTGCATTGGGCTGCAATCAGAACTGCGGTTCCTGGAGCAAATCCAATGGCCAGCTTGGGGTAGGGCAGGCTCCAGGGCCACTTTGGAATCAGCGGTTCCACCTGGCTAGGGTGAGCCAGACAGGAAAACCAAAAGAGCAGAGCCTGGGCTGGCGGGCATGAGAGAGGGCTGTGTGTCACCCTGTGGGTCCTAAGACAGGCACAGTGCTGTTCCAAGGACAGGGGCTGGGGATCCGCAGAGGTTCAACCAGGTACTCAAGGCTCTGTCCCCCCACCCCACCCCTCCAAGGACCCACACGGCCTGAGGGCGTCTGGACAAGGCCGTGTGCCAGGCCACTTCTACACAGCCCTGCCCGCAGTGCCCTGTGACAAAACCCAGGGACACTCTGGAGTTCAAGACACAGCTCCCGATCCGCTGCCTCTCCACCCCACCCCACCGACTGAGCAGGGCACGAATGCAGCCATCATTCCCCGAGGGCACACTCACAATTACCACTGTTCACAGCCACTCGGCCAGCATGGAGAGGGCTCCACTGCGTTCCGGAGCCCTGCGTGGCCTCTGTCCCCTGCAGGACAAAGAAGACATTCCATGCTGGCTTCCTCCAGTGTCTTTCCCACACCAAACGTAAGCAAGAAGACAGAGCTGTTTCTGGGCTTCTCATGGACAAAATAAATTAATTCAGCAACTGAGATACTGGGGCTTCCTTGGGACCAGCAAAAAAACATTTCTCACAAAATTCCCACATGGCCAATACCTGGTTCTCAGTTCAGCTCCATGTTAATGTCACCTACAAATACTCTGGCTCGTTTGCACAGCGAAGACAGAACATTCTGAAGGTTCCCACTCAAGTGGGCACACTGAGAATTACTCCACCACGGAACCCCAAATACAGAGATGTGTATCTTTTGAAAGTCCCTGGCTGCACAAAAGTGATTTCCATTACCAGGAATTTTTCAGCACATATTCTTGCACTTTATAAAACGTAAGATCTGACCTGTTCGTTACCCCTTCCCACCTCCCCACCACCCCAGGCTTTTTGCTTTCAGCTTTGAGGTTTATCAAATGACATTTTCTCTAAGTGAAAAAAAGACCTTTTGGGCTGACTGTGAGTCTCTTTTAGAAAGGAACAGTTGCAATGTTTTCCTGCTCCACAGGCACAAAGTAGTCTCTGAGGGCTGATAGTTTCACCAGCTTTTCTTGTGTGGTTTGAGGGAAACAGCAAATTTAGAATGTCGCTTGCCAAAGGCCACTGGTCCCGGCTAGGCGGCTGCTGGCAGGGCCTTGCCAAGGGCGGTCCTCAGACAGGACCTGGCCATCCTCACTGCTGTGCTCTTGGAGGGGGCCGGGTGCAGAATTCCTGCCTCCTTTGGGCAGTGAGCCACCCAGAGGAATCAGGTCTTCCTCCGTGTCCTTGAAGACTATGACACCGAGGTGACAGCCACAGCAAGACTCCAAAAGTCAAGGGCGACGTGCTGACAGGCACGTTGCTGTCAGCCACCAGCCTTGTATCCAGGGCGGATTCTGGGCAGCAGCTAGGCCAGGCTGAGGGGTGATGTCAAATGTTCCTGTCGTGAGCTGGCATTTGACTGCACAGCGAGTCTTGTGTGAGGAGAAAGCAGATTTCCTGCTAGGCTACAACTCAGAATCCAATTAGGTCTCGATCCTTCCAGCAGCTCTCATGGGTTTTGCTGGAGATATAAAAGCTACCTCACCCCATTCATTGCTGTTTAAATAAAAAAGACAAATGCCATCCACTATTCCTATGTCTGCTCCTCACTGTTACCAACTCTGAATTTCCTGAGAACAGAGGAACTGCTTCCTTTGCAAATGTTTTTTTATGTTATAAATAAATACCTTGGCAATGACAGTATGATAGATTTCTGCATAAGGAAATTGTTAAGAAGGCAATAATTATTACCCCTGATTTTAGAAAATTAGATTCTTGCAGTTGGATTTCCTTTGCCACTGAAATATAGAGACAAAACACCTGAAGAAAACTACATCCAAGGATCAGTGTTTCATTCAAAGTTGAAACTTCACATCTTAATGTGAAATGACCTTTGGGTAATGGAAGAGCTACGCATGGGCAGAAGCCAGTGAGCAAGAACTCAGGGCCTCTGTGTGCGCCCTTCCCACCCTCCCTTCAGAGGGAGGCAGCCACATTAGCTCCCCAGAGGACTGTCCAGTGAAACCTGCTTTCCAGCGTGATGTACGTTACGGTTTCGCCCTCTGAAAGTCTCATGTTCAAAGGCCAGGCCTGCTTGAAAGGAGCAGTTCCCTGTAAATGTGACTTTGAAGAATGTGTCCTTGTCCCCCAGCTCCTTCTCTCTCTCTGTTTCCTGACCACCATGTTGTGAGCAGCTTTCCTCTGCCATGCTGTTTCTGCCTTGCAAAGAGCCAACCATGGACTGAACCCACTGAAGCCGGAGCCAGAAGAAAGCTCTCTCCTTTTGGTTTCCGGTGTTGGGTGCTACGTCTCAGCAGTGAGAAACCTAACTGTGTGTGTCACAAAGCAGAGACAGAGTTGCAGAAAGCCGCTCAGACGTGGCAAAGGTGAAGCCCTGAGTCTCTTGATCTGCACCCTTGCTACATGAATGGTCCCCTCCTTGGCAGGCCTCCCACTATTCACTTCTGAAGGATCCTGTGATTTGGTGCTTTGTCTGGCCCTGCTCCCACCTGCTGGCCTCTCCTGCCCTGGTTTGGTGCCTCTGTCTTACATGCCCTCCACCCTCCAAAGCCATCAGCCAGGGCAAGGGCGCAAAGGGGAGCCACAGATAAACCCACGCAGATGGGTCAGCAGCCCTTGTCCCCGCTCCCCCCTCTCAGCTTGGCTCATCTTGATGGGTCAGTGTTGGAGTCCAGATTCCTGGTTCCCGTGTCAGTGCGCGACACCAGAGATTCTGCCCGGGTCGTCGCTCCTGGACCACACACCTGGATGATGCATGGTTAAACAGCATTGAGGAGATGATGGGTATTTTTTTTTCCTTCATTCATAACATTTTTAATCAGAAAATCCTAAATCTAAAGCCTTGGGAGTTGATGTTTGATAACTTGTTGCCCTGGTAACGACACTTTCCCCAAATACTATCACAGTTGGAGCCCCAGGGGTCAGGCCACTGACACTGACACAGGAGCTCAGGAAGCACAGCTGAGCCCCAGATGTCCTGGCCATCTCCACCCAGTCACCCCACCCCAGCCTGGCTCAGCCTGCTTGACCAAGGCCAGAAGCAGCTCCCCACTGCCACCACCCAGTCCCCAGCCTGTCCACCCAGGAAAACACCTCCTCCCTTGGCCATCAGCAAGCTGGGGCCAGGTGGGGCTTGGCTCAGCTCGCTGTGTCTCTCTTCTGCCCGGCACCTGCTTGTCGCCCTGTCAACGGTAATGTTCCTTGTAGGATGAACAGAGCAACATCAGACTCTGACCCTGAAGCCTCCAGGAACACATCCCAGGTTCACAGGCACCCCAGCTTTCACTCTGCTGCTCAGCAACATGGGTCTCTTTCTTAGGACCAACTGCCAGCAAGGCCTAGATGGACCTTCCCTCAGTTTCTCCTCATCACTTCTGTGCTCTGCTCCCTCACTTCCTGGCCCCAGAGTAGAGGAGATCTTTCAGCTCCCCGGAAGTGCTTGGAATCTCCTCCATGCTGTGAGGATTAGGAAAATGACCACCAAGCCCCAGGTAGGGACCCATGTCAGCACTGCAAGCTCGCAGCTGTCCTCAGCCAGCACACACACACACCTGCCTGGGTGTGGCTGCTCCTTCCAAAGACCAGGAGTCCCCAGAGGGCTGTCACTCCAGCACGGAGGCTGTAGCTTCTTTAGGGTCTGCTGCCATCTTCAGTAAATTTTTTTGGTTTGGTTTGGTTTGGTTTGGTTTGGTTTGGTTTGGTTTGGTTTGGTTTGGTTTGGTTTGGTTTGGTTTGGTTTAAGAGACAGTCTCTCTGTGCATCCAAACTGGCTTCCTCCTTGCTGTCCTCCGCCTCACCTCCCAGAGTGCTGGGATTCTAGGTGTACACACCACACCCAGCCAAAACAATTATTTTAACAACACAGTCTGAATTTTTTCATTCTAATTCAAATCCTGAAGATCTTTGCTATTTTGATTTCCTGCCTTCTCCTCTACCGGGACCAGGACACCGACTGGCAAATACCGAGCCTGTGCTGTTCTAATAACAGATACATTTTTGTTTATTAATTTTACAGTTATATTTTTAAAAGAGTTAAGGACTGAGGGGGTGAAGGCCTGTAATTTCAGCACTCTGGGAGGCTGAGGCAAGAGGACCACAAGTTCCAGCACTCTCTGAGCAATTTAGTGACTTAATGAGACCCTGACTCGAAAGAAAACATTAGAAGAGGACTGAGGATATAGTTCAGTTGGAAGACTGAAGGAGGAGGAGGAGGAAAAGGGGAAGGAGAAAATTTGAAATGGAAATCCTGGAGTGGAGAGAACCCACAGGCGGCAGGGGGCCCAGTACGTGTCCAGGCAGGCAGAGGAGGAGGAGGAGCCTAGCTGGTTCTAATTCCAAGCTGGACCTAATCGCATCTGTGATGGGAGAGCCACACCCAGCAGCAGATGCCTCCCTCCCTGCAGGAGCTCCCTGCTATTTCCCACCACGCTTGGGGAGGATGAGACCACTAGGCCAGTTCACGTGCTCTGTGCTTGGGAGAAGCACGGAAACACAGAAGCCACTTTCCCCGGCCCTGGGCTCTTTTGTGTTTGCTTTTGTTTTGGCTTTTGGCTTGAGCACCTGCCATCTGAATCTTTTTTCCTCTCTCCCCAGATGATGGCACGCTGAGGTCCCTGCACCCCAAAAATGAAAAGATGTGGAGGTCTTGAATCCTGAGAATCTAGCAGCATTTAGGACATGCACGGTCGTTACTCTGTCAAATACGTAGGGAAGGAAGAAAACAGGCAGAAAGCACATCTGGAATTCAGAAAAGTCAGATTTACTCATAGCTGTATTATAAATTTGGTGAACGCTCCCAAACTCCTCTCTGCCATAAAGAAAGCAACTTCAGATATCATTGTAAGCGAAAATACCACTTGTTTTGCTTCTATATCCAAGGGGTGCCACAAATACATCTTTTGCTCAGGGTGGGGGAAAGCCAGGCAACAAAGCTGCTTTTCTTTTTCCTGTGAGGGGAGAGGCAGCTTCTTTATTTTTATGTTAAAAAGTTGTCAAGACACTTATATTTTTCATAGCATTACAAGTTATTTTTTATTCTATTTAATTGTTCGTTGAGATTTCAAAACCAAGTCTGCCTCCTTGCCAAATATCTCCGTAATGTGTACATTTCACACTGGCTTATTATAATAGGTTTTCTCATGACATCGCACACCCTGGCATCTGCTTTGTTATGATATTATAACAATAATTAACATTTCGCACTTACTGTATAGCCAGCCTTTGATCCATATTTTTAACAAAATGTAATAACCATGCTCTTTCACACAGCATCCTTCATCCCGGCGCCCCAGAGTCTTTGGCAGCATCGTATTATAGCCCAGGATGGCTGTGTTCACTCCCAACCCCTCCCAACGCCCCCAAGGAGGCTCCATGAGCAGTAGGGATCCTCCCAAGGGAAAAGAGGGGAGAAAGGCCAGGACACCGCCAGGCAGCCTGAACAAAGGCCTGGAACAGAACCTGGCCCACTCCCTGCTTGGTCAGGGATTCCAGAGCTTCAATAGTATCTATTTTAAAAAATAAAGACCAGGGAGGCAGAGAAGCAGAGCGTTTGAGCTTAAGATACAGGGTTCAGCTGTATCCTGAGCTTCGCACCTTGTCTACTGAAATCAACCCCCCGGCAACAAATTCGATTGCACTATCGGGCGCTTGGTGAACAAGCTGGGTGAACACTGTCTTTGCTCCACCCCATCTCCTTAAGAGAGAAGCTGGGCATTGGCTTCTAAGCCTCCAAGAACTGGGCGGTGCAGACACCAGGCAGTCAACCGACACCAAGCGGCTGACTCTGACTCGCACTCGGTGGAGGAGGCGGACGGTGGGGATGGCTTTCACCCGGTGCTGCCCGGGCACAACGGGTCACTCATTGCCCCTCCTTTTCTCCTGCGGAGCCGGCTTCAAGCCCCCAGGCATCTTTACAGGCAGAAGAAAGCACAACCCAGAATAAACCCTGGATTATTTCAGAGGGTGATCAGCCCTGATGATAAACCAAAAGAAGCCCGTTGTCATTCTAAAGAATTCAGAAGGGTAAGTATGGCCACTGTAGGAAAATTAATCATCTCCATGGTTCCTCAGTGCCTGATGGGTGTAGAGAAATTTGCCATCCTGTCATAGCTTCACCCCAGTTTTCAGACTCTCAGGCAAAGGTAAAGACATCTGCAGATGCAGGTAAGAAACTCGTATGGGTGGAGGGAGCCCTGGGCTCAGTACAAAGAAGACTCAGACGGTGTCTCTGAAGTGAATAGAAATAAGAGCTACAGGAAGTGTCTTTCCCAGGGGTGATAAAGAGATAATACAGTGAGTGCTGCTGCCGTGTGCCACCCCACGGCAGAGCAGGCTGGTATTCACACAGCCGTCGGATCTGGCACCGCGCAACTTCTGGCTCTTCCCCAAAGTCAAAAATGACCATGGAAGGGAAGTAGTTTGAATCCACTCAGGACATTGCGGCAAGCTGGACAGCGCCTTGTAGAGACCCTCAGACAGGGGGCGCCAGAGCAGCTGCAGAAAGTGAAAGACGAGGGTGCGAGGCATGCACCTCACGCAAAGGGGGGCTTCGGAGAGAAAGGGACGGTAAATCGTCTTTTACTGTAGTACATGTTCTAAAATGTACCCATTCACATGTTTTTTGATCACCCCAGCGGCTCCTGGCAAGTACATCTGTGTCCTGCCGAAAGTATTGAGATACACTTGACAATGGAGGGAGAGGAAGGGATGCGGAGCAAGGGCCGGAGGCTGGCATGGGCTCTGCTCTGCGTGCCAGGCCCAGCTCTGAGCTCTGTCTGCCCACCACTGTCACCAGGAGCCACAGAGGCCAAAATGTTATCCCCTGTTCACAGCGGAAAACTGAGCCCCTGATTAGCTGGGCCGGTGAGCAGGTTGTCAAGCGGACACAATGGCTTAAAGCCACCCTGTGCCCCACGTTTTCTTTTTCAAAAGCAGGCGAGAAGACAAGACCCTGTGGCTCTGTCTGACTGGATTCTGCTGCCAAAGAAAGGCCCGCGTCCACTCTCTTTTTTTTTTTAATTTTTTTTAAAGAGAGGGGGGAAAAAAAGCAAAACAGAAAAAAAGGTAGAAACAATACAGAATTTCAAAAACAAATAAACAGTAAGAAATCACTAGTTGATACATTACATATTGTCCTATTGGATATAGTTGTTCAACTTACAAAATTAAAGCATACAAAGTGGACATTCAAACAGTGAGGCTGCAGACAGTTCTGTTCACCGATCCAACAAAAGCTTAGCAACATGGTTATCAATCCTACACACTTAAGTATACACATACTTATATCCTTTAGAGCACTTGCTTTTCCTTCTTTTGCTTTTCAAGTCCATTATCTATTTAGTTATATCATGTTTCAGGTTGCTCAGTACCTTACTGATCTGTTTTGTTGCTATTTACTTTTTTAATTTTTTCTTTATTATTTTATTTTATTTTATTTTGAAGGTAGTAAAATACAGAAGAACAAGACAGGACATAGCCAACTGAGGCAATGCAGTGAAATTGGTACAGAACCTCACAGCAGGTTACCAGGATAACAGCAATAGGCACAATAGTACATCTGGTTTTCTTCACAATAGTTGTTCTTTCAATCAGGTAGAGCAATAGCAAAGGAAATACAAAATTATAAAAACAGAATATTCAATAGAGCAATACCATTGATCAGAACAGAGAAAACAGAGATAAAAATATTTGCCTTCAAAGAGATGGCAGAAGAAAATCCCCCTTATTTGCTATATCGCATATAGTCAAACTTGCAAGAGATGCTCAGATCTCTGGCTCTCGCTAGCTGGGGGAGGGGGGATGAGATGGATGTTTGATGTTTGATTTGTAGGCTCACAGCCACCTACCAGAGCAGTGAGCTGGCTGCCTATTTTCCCAGCACCCCAAGTTCCAACATGGCACAGATCTCAGGAAATGCGGATATGGTTCTCGCCCTGGGGTGGCCGAAGCTTGGGAGGCCACAGCCACTTACCAGAGCTGCATGCTGGCTGCCTGTTTTCCCAGCCCCGTGTCCACTCTCGCCAGGTCTTCCTACCATGGGTAGCAGAAACCCCAAAGTGACACTGATCCTTGATGGCCTGGATTTCCACCTCCACTCACAGAAGAGCAAACACCATCAGAACATGAGAAATAAAGTGAAGCACATTCCAGGCCTGGCCATTGCGACAACATTCAACCCAATCTGAAAATGGATTTCACCCAAGTCTGCACTTTACCAAGCCCTCCTGCCTCTCACAGGCCTTTCCTTTTAGCAGACTCTGGTTCCCAAGGTAAATAAAGTACTCACACCATCAAGCAAGTCTCTGACAAAACACAGGGCAGAAAAATGCATTGGCCCTTCCTCCTGTGTCCAGAGTAGATGGAAAGTGGGTGGCTGGAGTCTTCCTGAGCTCCTCACAAAGCCGTTAACCCACTCCAGCCTGATAAGGAAGAGCATGGCACTGGGAAACCCATTCAGAAGCTCATTTCTCTGTGCTTTGGGGCAGTGAGCTAAGAGAAATTACAAATTCTTCAATTTCCAGGGAGTTGTCAAGGAGAGCAGAAGCCCATTAGCACCAATGTGGGGTTCTGAAATGCATCTTAAAAGAATATTTTGTTTACCCTTTGGCTAAATTTTGAAAGTCCTTCCTTTTTGACTCATGTAAGTCACCATGACTTATCCTCAAGGGACAGAACACAGTGGAATTCGTGTAGTCCACACACAGCACACCATGCCCCAGGAGGGATTTCCTTGGAAAGGAAGGGTTCCATACCACTGTCTTTCTAGAAAAAGAAAATAACATAATGAACAGTGCTTGGTATAAACAGCTTCACCATAAAAGCGAAGGGGGCCATCATAGAATGTCCACATAAGAAACAAAGGCACTTTGCTCAGCTCTGTGCAGAGGGGACTGATTCAATTAGAGGAAAATAACACAAGTTCCACCCTGCAAGGTCTAGGTGTCTAGGACCCAGGAGTCCGGAGCAACCCAACGGTGGGGTGTCACGTGTTCACAGCTGGGAGAACTGTGCACCTGCTGCAGAAGAGTTCCGAGACTGTCCTCCAAACGCATCAGCAAGGCTTTCCACATAATCAGCCAGCAGCCTCCTCCCCAGAACTTCTAGAACTGCTTATCCCCAAGTTGGAAGAGTGATACCATCGCAGGCTCAAAGCGCCCGAAATACACTGTGCCTCTGTCTGCTGAAACTTGAGGGGAAATGTTCCGTTGGAAACACGCAGCGCTTGCGATTCTACTCGATCCCCTCACCGCATTCGTATTTCTCTAAACTTCCTGTGGGCATCGCGTAAAAATAGAAGCAGCAAATGCTAACCAGAAGGGGGAAAATTGTTTTGTAAAGGAAGGGTGCTGCTCAGCTCTTCAGACAGAGAGTAACCCACTTGGAAACCAAGGTTCTTCTAGATAGAAAAATACCATGAGAAGCGCTGATCTCAAGGGTGCAGGTTCATCTTTTGGGATAAATTATTATTTAATCAAATGCGCCGGAAGCTGTGTGTCACCATAAGAGCAAACTGACTACATGGCGCGGGGAGCTGGACTGGGATTAAAATGGACTTATCTTTAAGAAACTGGGGTTTTGCGTCTTTTGTAGCTTCCTAATGCCTCTTTCACTACAGACCCCTCCAAAGTCACTCTGCAGGGAAGGAAAGCTCGGAAGCAGTGAGCTTATTCCACAGATCTTTCAGCGAAGCTGGAGTAAGCAAAATCTCACCCAGTTTTCAGTAGCCGGTCTCTCAGAGTTAAGATTCAACAGAGGAAATTAGCGCTGGACTGGGTGTGGTGGTGCATATGAGTGGTCCCAGCGTTCTGGTAGGCTGAGTCAAGATGATCGCAAGTCCTAGCCTAGCCTAGACACACTGGCACTTTAGCCAGACTCTGCCTCCAAAAGAATTTGTTTTTTAAATGGCTGGGGACTAATTCAGCGCCAAGTCCCTGGATTCAATCCCCAGTATTACAAGGGGGCGGGGAGCATAGCAGCATGGACCACATGATCTGAGGGGTGGGGAGGGAGGGGCCATCAGGGCTCCTTGTTTACCAGCTTGGCAGGTAGTGGGGGCGGAGGGGAGCAGGGCGAAAGCCCTGTGAAGATGAAAATCAGAGTAATGGGTATGTGCATCTCTTCACGTAAAGGAGGAAGAACCACGGAGATCATCTCACAGAATGATGAAACTTCCCCATCTAGTCCACAGCCCCGGGACACGGGGGAAGTGTGGGCTCTGATCTGAGCAGTTTCCCATCTAGTCCACGGCCCCGGGACACGGGGCAAGTGTGGGCTTTGATCTGAGCAGTTTCCCATCTAGTCCACGGCCCCGGGACACGGGGGAAGTGTGGGCTCTGATCCGAGCAGTAATGAACTGGCGGGTGACGCAGCCTCAGCGGTATCACACCCGTGTTCATCTCCGGGCTCCCACGCTGAGCCCCACAGAGGCCCTGAAGAGCCAGCACGGTTATCTACGCAACAATTAATACACTGAAAATGCTCTTTAGCTGGCGCCTCTTGGTTCCTTCTGTGACCAAGAGCTTCACTTTTATTCCTGGGTACTTTTATAAATTCTCATAAAAATGGGATACATGTGGTGCATACATCTCAAGAGGACAGGGCCGTGGCTTGCAGATAAGTGCCCGTTTCAATTTCAGTTTTCCACCTCCAAAATGAAAGTGGAAAGAGAAAGCTTTCCTGCGCTCCGACCTCTGTTCCCTGCTTGGTTTAGGGAAGCGTCCTTTACTGTGACAGAAACGGGATTTTTACATCTGTTGGACGTGGTGTCACGGGGTAGATTTGTATCTGTTCATTTGCCAGGAAGATGTTTTTTGGGTTTTTTTCAAAAGTGCTTTTTGCTCCCCACAGTCAGAAAAACTGCTTTCAATTTAAATTGTTGAAGGCAGCCACAGAGGACACAGTCGCGCTTAGGCGTGGTGAGGGTGTGTCACCTGGCAGGCTGGGCTCACAGTGGTCAGCATGGATATGGCACTTAGAGTTGTTTGCACCGTATACAACCAGTGGGGAGACGGGCCAACGGGCCCCCCAGCAGCAGCCATGGGCATGTGATGGGTCTGCATTGCCCTGGGGTTTTCCCCAGTGGCCTCTAGGGAGAGCCCCGGGAGCAGGGAGATTTCGCTGAGCAGAGTCTGAAAGTGGCACATTGCTACACCAACCACTCAGCCCCATGCTGCCAGCACCCTGGGGTGGGTGCTGAACTCCTCAGCCCAAGAGAAGTCCCTGATGCGAACCCAGAGCCAGGGGCAAGGAAAGCTAGGGTTAAGCAGGACCTGACAGCACTGGCCGCACAGACAGCAGCTTCCGGCCTCTCGTCTTCTCCCCGAATCCTATAAGCGCCAGGAACAGGAAGCAGGGAGGATGGGCTGTCTGTGTATCTCCCACCCTGACTACTAACCTGCACCCCCAAAATGCAGTAAGCAGCGCATGTGACCAGGACTGATCAGGGAAATAATCTCCTAACTGCTGACAGGCTGATCTTAGGCCAGGGGCTTATAACCTGTTTTCAAATCCAAAAACAGGGACAGGAAAGAGATCCACTGTGTGGAGAGAAGAGGGCCAGGCTGACCTGGGGGTGACTCGGTTTCCCTCTGGGAGGAATCAGTCACAACCACAGCAAAGGCCTCTCTATCGTGGACAAAACTGGCTTTCCCTAGAGCAGTGTCTGTGACCATGCAGTGTGCAGGGCATGGATCTGACTTGCGCTGAATTCTTTTTCACCACAATGGGCACAAATGGTATCTTTTCTCTTTATCCCAATGGGTCAAAAAAATTCTTTTTGGTTTTTTGAGATGGTCTCAATATGCACTCCAAGCTGGCCTTGAACTCATGGTGATCCTCCTGCCTCAGCCTCTCTAGTACTAGAATTACATGAGTTCCCCACCCTGCCTGAGTCAAAAATATTTTCAAGCTATAAATAAGTTTTGGTGGCTGTTATGACATGACAAGCTATGCTGCCCTTTGTCCTAAAACAAGGAAGGCTGCAGTGGCTTTAAAATCCTGAAACGTGTTTTATTTTGCAAGTAGCTGCTAATGTAACCTACAGAGATTGCATTCTAGGTCTGCGTTTCGAAGCACCCTGCCCACCCTGTCTGGGGAGAGCCAGGCGTTTTCTTCCTCCCTGCGTCATCCTGGTTGGTGTAAGTTTCATTCTCTCCGACTAATTTCAGATTTTGCATATAATTCATTGAGTTTGGCAGTTGGCAGCCAACCCTTCAAAAATTTACTGAAATGTCAGCCTTGGAAGGAAAAGAAGAAGAGAAAAGAAAAGAAAAGAAAAGAAAAGAAAAGAAAAGAAAAGAAAAGAAAAGAAAAGAAAAGAA
>PVLA01012711.1:0-42239 GCA_004027455.1 Hydrochoerus hydrochaeris | reverse complement strand
CCCTGACACTGCCTCACCTCTAGTTGTCCCTGACACTGCCACCTCTCCCAGCTGTCTCCATGGCCTCAGGCACTAGCCTGGCTCTTGCACTGTTCGATCTGCTGTGTTTACACCAGTTCCTGGTTCCAACCACACCTCTGCGTCCCGAGGCTGGCTGGCAGGCCACAAGCATGGCCCTTGTCCCCCATGCTCACTCTTTTCCAGACCCCAAGAGGGCCTGGGTCTGGGATGATACCCAAGAATGTGGATGTAGGGGATGCCACAGGCCTCCTGGCTGCTCCCACCACAGAGACTTCACTCTGAGTAGGGACCCAAGGCAAAGGGTGGTGACAAGGAGAGGCCCTGTGCTTCTTGATGCAGGGGGCTGAGTTCTCTTCTGGCTCTGGAACAAAACCACACCCAGCCCCAGCTCAGTGCATTGCTCCTTGCTTTGCCAGTGGTGACACAGAACTCAAGGCTCTGTCCTTGCAGACTGAATGCGCCTCCTGTACTCTGTAGAGCATTTGTGCTGCATTTCCCCATAGAACTCAAGGCTCTGTCCTTGCAGACTGAATGCGCCTCCCTAACTCTGTAGAGCACTTCTGCTGCATTTCCCCACAGATTTGGGTTAGGAAATATCTCCTAACCCTGAACAGCAGTCCTATATCTAGTAGGGCACTGCCATTGTTGGGTAAGCACTGCCACCTTCTACTGCTCCTATAGAATAAATGTCTCTGTTCTTTAATAGATGGAGTCACTTTCTACACCACTGTGACAAAATACCTGACACCTGCAATTTAAGGGAGAAGTTAATTTCGGCTCATGTTTTTAGTCCCATAGTTGGCCAAGCCAGGAATGGTGGAAGGGCCTGGGCAGAGGGAAGCTGCTCACATTATGGTAGCCAGGAAGAGGGAGAGGGAAAGAGGGAGAGAAGGAGAAAGAACAGGAAGGGAGAAATACCCTTCCAGATGATACCTCCAGTGGCCATGTCTTCCCAGTAGATATCATCCCCTCTACAAAACCCCACTTGTGAGGGTATGAGGCTCTTGGGGGACAACCCAGATCTGAACCCTAACAAAGCCCCATCCCCCAAAGTGGTGGTGATAGGTGGGGCCGCTGGGAAGTAATTAGGTGTAGATGAGGTTTAAATGAGCCTTCTGTTTTTTCACAAAGGACATAGGAAGACAGTAGCCATCTCCAAACTAGGATGCCAGCCCTCACCACAGCCCAACCCAGCAGGCCCCAGACTTCTGGCCTCTGGGACCTCAAGAAATGCATTAGTTGTTCCAGCCCCATAGTCTAGGAGATTTTTGTTAAGGCAGCCTGAGCTAAGACAATTGTTATAGTATTTACCTCTACTTTGTAAATTAAACCCTTGGCAGAATACTCCTGAATTAAGAATTACTTTTGTCTGTCCTTGGGAAATTACACTGGCATAACAGCTAGATGTCACCCTTTCCAGATGCAAAGTCTCGCCTCACTGTTCCTGAAGCTCCGTTCCATCCTGTCCAGCCTGAGCAATGCGGCCTGTGCCTCTGGCTTTGTTCATGTGGAGCAGGGCAGAATCCAAATGCAGGGCTGTTCCTTGGCCTAGGGCATCAGCAAGCTTGGCCATCACGTCTTCCTACATAGACCTGAGCCATAAGAAACCATGGTGCCCCTGAACCTGGCGTGTCCTCTCTATGCCTAGGCAAGGGTGGGCTGCCCTCTGGGGCAGTGAGCTGTGGTGGATTAGACATCACAGCTTCTGAGCCCTTTTGTCTGGCCTGCTTTCTGCCTCTCACCCTCTCCAGCCCCAGCTGGCATTTAGTTTCCATTGAATCTAGGACTGAGGACTCTGTGCTGCCCACCCGCCCACACCTCGTCTCACAGCCCCCTAGAGACAGCAGAAGCATCTCCTCTTCCCGGTCTTCCCCTTTACATCCTCCAGGGGCTCCCTGGGATCCTCTACCTCTTACCTTTAAGGGGCCTCAGGTGCCTGAGAAGATCATTCAGAGAAAAGATGAAAGCTTTGCTCTGTAGCCCAAAGCCTTCTGCAAATATTTGCAATTCCAAAGTGTGATGTCCCTGTGGGACTGTTACTGATTAACATCCTGCCCTGAGATGATGGAGATTCCGGAAAACCAAAGACCCCGAGAGTGAGGCTTCCCGCATCTCCCCACTCCTCTACCGTGTTCCCACTCAGCTCCTTCTGGAATGGGGTGAGAGGGTTTCTTGAAACCCTCTGCATAGCTCTGCATGCTGAACATGATAAGGGAGAAAGCAATAGTGGACTTGGTTGCTGGTTCTCAGCCTTCGACCAGTGCTGGGCACCAAGTGAGATGTGGGGTAGGCACAAAGATGTCCAAGACCCGCTCTTAATGGGGACAGATGGGTACATCCCCACTTACAGTACAACATTTGCTCAAGGCAAATGTTGACACTGAAAAATCAAGTATTCAATGTCAAGGCTGATGGAGACCCGTTAAGACCCATCTTCTCACACCTGTTACACAATCTGTGTTATAATGCTTATTTTTATAGGGGCCCTGCCTGCAAATGAAAAATATAACAATGCTATATAACATAAAGGTGAAATAAAAGGAAATTATGAGACAATACTGTCTTTCAATATGGCGATGCTCTGGCCTCACTGCCCCAGCCCATGTGACACCATGACAGTGCTAGGGATTGGTGTGCTTACCACACAACAGAAACTGATCTGTCAAGAGGCAAGGCTATTGTTAAGCTGTGAGCTAGCTGATCAGATGACAGCTAAGGACTGTTGTGCTAAAGGACTGTGTTGCTAGGAAACTACTCAGGAGTGGTTGGTACAGAACATCAGTGATCATAGATGGGGGGCACCTTTGCACAGGCAGTGATTAGTTCACCCATGTGCAGTTCCTGACACATTACACAATGATCAGGCTGGGTGCGTGAAGGAATGTCCCAGATAAGAAGGACGAGGGTAAGCAAAGTTAAATATGGAGCTGGGCCTGTTGGGGCTGGTGCAGCTGCCACTGTTGGGGCTGGTGCTGGTGTCTCTATGTGCTGGCATATTCCCTTTGTATTGGTCCTTTAATCTCACAACTGATGTCATGCCAGTAACATGATTTTTGGAAATGAAGAGTTAAGGTTGTTCAAGTTCCAAACAAAACAATGTATGTGTGTATGGGTTGTATCTTCATGTGCCCCAAAGCCTCTTGTGGTCATTTTGGAGGTGGCTGGATCTAGGGTGTGTGACGCTGGGATTAAGGAAAGCCAACTCTTGGTTGGGGGTGGCACCACTCAAAATGTTGGGGGCAGCCTGGAAGAGATCAGAGGGAGAGGCAGGCTGCTGCTGCTGCTGCTGCTGCTGCTTGCTGCTTGCTGCTTGCTGCCTTCTGCCTGCCCTGCTTTGCCATGGACTATTTTTCCTCCTTGATACCCCTCTGCCATATTGTTCTGCTTTGGAGCCAGCCAACCATGGACTGAAATCTCTATAAACTGTAAGTTACAATAATCCTTTCCTCCTTTAGCTTTGGATGTTGAGTATTTTGTCTCAACAATGAGAAAATTACCTAAAACAATGCATCTTCATGGAAAATTGAATGGGTAGCAAAACTGGAAACTAGTTTTAAAAATATGAAATAAAACAGCTCTGAGACTGTGATGGTCAAAACTCAGAGAGTTTTTAAATGGATCTTTCATGAATGTGAGGTGGGACATTTAAGTCATGTGGAACCTGGGGTGCTTTTCACACTGGGTGGCACAGGGGTGGGGGGTATGAGGCATGTTTGGTTTGTCTGGCATCACTGATTCTCAATCACTAGATGCCAACAACACTTGCTTGAACCTTCATGAAAATCAAGAG
Organism: Hydrochoerus hydrochaeris; assembly: GCA_004027455.1. Taxonomy (NCBI): domain Eukaryota; kingdom Metazoa; phylum Chordata; class Mammalia; order Rodentia; family Hydrochaeridae; genus Hydrochoerus; species Hydrochoerus hydrochaeris. The sequence continues at coordinate 38,428 of PVLA01012711.1, read as the reverse complement.
TGCCATAGTAGGTTTCCAAAGTGTTCCTTTGGATCAGCACCTGTTCTGCCCCAGAGCAGCGGACTAGAGAAGTCAGATGGGGACACTGATGAGCTTAGCGGGGCTCAGCGCTGGCCTCCCCTGCCCACTTTGAGTACTGGAGCTGAGGGCTTGTTAGCTCTCTGGTGGTTCACCAACAGCTTCTGCAGCCAGAGGACTAGCTGCTTTGCCAAGGGTCAGGGGTGGAACCATGGAGTGTGCCTGCCCTGCAGCTGGGCTCACCAGCAGGGCCCCAGAAGTCCTCATGTTGGGTGGGTCTAGTATGGGTAGCACAATGGGAGCTGGGAAAACTACCTCCTCCTCCGCTTGAGTTCAAGCAACTCCAGGGCCAAGACTCCTTCCAGTGTTCTAAGTGAGGTAGAAAATAAAATAATAAAACAAACAGAAAATCTCTGAAGCTCAAGGAAAGAGCATATGCCTATCTAGATCTCCTGACCTGGCCTCCAGTAACTTTTCCCCTACTCTAATTATCTAAAGGTTTGTAAATATGGACTGCATCTTATCCTTGTAATTTAATCAGAATGAACTCTGGGGAAGTCCTAAGGATTACAGAGCCCTTGAGATGACCCAGCACCCTGTCAGTGGTTCCTGTAAATCTTACCTAGAGATTCAAAGGAAGCCACCCAGGCTGGGGTGCATTCTTTTATAATCAACAAGCCTGATTAATCTGTGTCTAGTGCTTTTTCCTTTCATATTGTCCTGGAACCACTTTTCAATTCATGCCATATTTTTGTTAGAACAGACCTTCCCTGAGCACATTTCCCCATGATCTTTAATAAATACAGTTGTTTTTCATTTGCCGTTGGATGTACATTTCGCAGTATTTTGCTCTTTGTACACAAGAGCCTGGAATGTATCCGCCGGATCCATCCCATGATATCATTTGGTGAGCTAGGCAGGAGATAGACAACATTAGCCATCAGTAGGCAAGAAGCCCAGCTAAAAAGGAAGGTAACTCTCTGCTTGGGGAGACTCTTCTCTCTCTTCCCCTAAGTTGAGTGCATGGGAAAGTTTCCTGGGGTGAGCAGCCGATCTGATTAGTATTTGAAGATGACCAGAGAGTAGAGTGAAAGGCCTATGCAAACATCCTGCGGCTGTGCAAGAGGACGGCATGGAGATGCCAGCCCTACAGCGAGCATATAATATAATAAGCATATAATAAGGGAGGAAAAGAGCTCGCTCCTCCCTTTTTAAACTCTTGTTGCTTTTGCTCTTTTCCACCACCATGAACTGCCACACCACCCAGCTGATTACAGACTGAGCCTCTACAAACTGTGAGCTAAATAAATATTTTCTTTCTTAATTTTGGGCATCAGGTATATTGTCTCATCAATTGGATAGGGATTTCAGCCCTACCTACTAGGTCATATCCCAGGGACTAAAAGGCTCAAGAACTCTCAGGAAAGGCCCTGGAACAATCCTTTTGAACAGGACAGGGCTTAACCCAAGGATAGGCCTGTTAGGTTTCCCACAACTCCTGTTGCCCACAAAACCTGTCTGGATCTTCAACAATACAAAAATGAAACAAAACAAGACAACCTCTGCAGATTTTCCCAAGATTTTAAAAAGTTTGCTCATGGTTTCCATACCTAAAAATGGCTTTGACCTTACCTGGCAATATGTCCAATTCATTCTGGTTTCTTGTGCACAGCAGTAGAATAAGTTTAGGTCTACCAGTCAAAGCTCTGATAAAAATCCAACTGCTTCCCAACTCTGGCTTTAAAAAAAGCTCCAAAAATATACTAATTTAGACCAGGCATCTAGAAAAGGCCAAATCTCTCAGGGCAATATTTTATTAGGCAACCATTTCCAGATATGAAGAGAAAGGCCCAGAGATTTCAATAGGGTCCACATACAGGCTAAGTCAATTGGTCCAGGTGGCTTATTCAGTCTTTAGTAATTGTAATGAAATGAAAAAAAAAAAAAAAACACTAAGAAAAGGGAGGTAGGCTAAAGCCACGCTCACCCTAATGGTTATAAAGCCTGTAGCATTAAGGGAAACGGAAGGAACCCAAAGAGTGACAAAAGCAAGCCAGAGAGCTTCAAGGGTAAGCAACCTGGGCACTGGGCAAAGCCATGCTCTCTAAAGCCAGCCGACTCTTGTCAGATCTGTCAGAACACAGTGGCATTAGAGGAGGGACTGTACTTGTTTCCAGAGAGAGATGAGATGAGCCACTATCATGGTGGCCAGGGAAACATGCTCAGACACGAAATGATGGTGGCTGAAGAGGTCTGTGTGGTCCCCACACACCGACATCCCCGATGTAGCAGGCAGGGCTCTGAGATAGTTTCATCTTACTCAGTTCTAGTTTCTTACTGGGGCCAGCTTTTATCCCATCCCAAAGTTGTCGTGGGCCTTGATGGAGTTAGCTAGTCGGTTTTCTTTACCCCCACTCTGAACTGCCAGCTGGAAGATTTCCTTTCCCAAGCTGCCTTTGTGGTGATGCCATATGCCCTGTATCAGTAATGGAAGAATAATACTCTTTCTGCTCACGTCTACTTGGTCTCTCAGATCTCAGGTGAGCTGTGTCCTAGTTGACAGAGACCCAGCCAGCCTGACCCCGTGGGTCTGACTTCCTTGCAGGGAGCTGATCCTGAGCATGGCATGAGAACCCCCCAGGGAGGACTGTAAAGATCATTCGGACAGTCATTCACCTGAAGCACACTATTCTACACCCTCACAGAAGACAGGATTAACTTAAGAAAGAAGTTAGGCAAGAGGTAAAGTCCATTATTGATGAATTTTTGGCTACAAGCTTGCTGGTGCCTTGCCAGGCCCTGTGCAATACACTCATTTTACCAACAGTCAAGTCATCAGCAGAATATCACCTCTCGTAAGACTTCAGGGTCACTAAACATGGTGTGCCTCTGGTGACGGCTCTCTGGGCTGCATTATGTCATAGTGGAAGCACACCTGTAGAGTTCCTCTTCTGCTTATAATGACCCTAAGAGTCAACTGAAGAAGCTCCACTCCAGTGGTCCACTCTAATTTAATTACTTCTTTATGGTCCCATCTGTCACCTCCATATTCAGGTTAGGTTTCCATCGCCTCATATTATTAGCATAAGGCACTGGGGATTAAACTCCTGCATGAGTTTGGGGGACAAATCATATTCCAGCCAGAGTTGAGACCATTCACAGACCCCACCCAGTGAGTGGGGACACTTCTGGGTGACCAGGATTCCTACTGGTTGGCACTGGTGCCCTGCCTCCACCCCTAAGCTAAATGTTAACACTCTCCTTGAGGTGGACTTTTTTTCTCTTTGGTGGAATCAAAAGACACTTGAGGAGGGAAATGATGCTCAGAGATATTAGGTAACTTATTTAAGGATAAGGAGCCCAGAATTTGAACCCAAACTTCAGTGTTCAAAGGTAGCACTGCATCTCCTAAGCCCTTGACCTAACCAGCTCAGCTCTTTACTGTAACAATAGATCTTTATCAAGAAAGGCCCTTATCTCACCTGGGAGGAGTCGCACTGCTGAGATGATGTTGTGCGGGTCATAGAAGGGCAGGGGCAATGATGCAGAAACACAGAGAGGAAGGATACTTTCCCTCATGGGTTGGTAATCTGGAGGGCAAAGGGCGGTGGGAGCCATTGGTGAATTTGTAGCAAGAGAGATGCAAATGAGAGATGAAATGCAGGATCTGGAGCTGGAAACCCCGTTATTTCTTTTCTAAGCCAAAGCATAGGTTTTAGGTCATAGATGGAGAAAGAAAAAAAAAAGCTTCTTGTCTGGAAATCAGGACACAGTTGGAGATAGAAGAGGTAGCAGGGTAGGACTGAAGATGCCTTTGCCTAGAGCCTTCAATAGCTCTGGGCAGTGGGGACCCAGTAGGACCCCAGCACAGCCTTCAGCTGCTTGTGCAGCAGTTCCAAGTCTGGCCAGGCCTCTCCCAGGGATGTGCCAAGTGAGCCTGTGAATGACTGTGACTTCTGCCATGTGGTCCCCTCTAGCTCACCACCCTTCTATGAGGCCCTCCGTTTGTTCCAAGGTGACACTGCAGAGGTGGCTTTCAGGAGTCCTCAACTTGGTGCCGCTACAGGAGGTACAGGGAGGGAAACCTTTTTCCCACTTTGTGAGTGGTGCCTGCCACCTGGGCATCCACCGCCCGGTGCACCTGCACCAGGGAGCAACGTGCCTGGGGCACATTCCTTCCTGTTCTTGCTCTTGCTGTTGCTGCTGCACGTTCAGTCAGGGTTCAAGGGTGGACCCCAGCCCTGGCCAAGCCTCAGCCCAGCTTAGACAAAGGGCACCCTTTCCACCTGCTCATGAAAAGCACAAACTTTGGAGCCAAACAGAATCCTATCATCTGTGTACCCTTGAGCATGTCACTTAATGTCTCTGTGTCCCCAAACAGTGACATGGAAAGCAGAGATATAAATGGTGTCACTTTCATGGGCAGGTTGTTGCAAGAGGAAAGGAATCAATGACATGCACTCCATTAAGGGGCAGGTGTGGAGGGTAGGAGCTGCTGTCAGCATTGTTTGTGTTCCTGCCTGAAGCAGAGGGCCGGTCTGCCAGGAATTTGAGTGCTACTTCCAGGGCATGAGGGTGGTAATGATGGAGTGGATGGTGGCTTGGCTGGTGAGGAATTTTGAGAGAGGTTGTGTAGCAGAAGAGCAGACATGGGATCTCATAGGCAGCCATTACGGTTTGTGTCTGAATGTCCCCCCAAAGCCTCACGTGGTCATGGGGGAGTGGGCTATTCAGAGACAGCTGACTCTAGAGTCTCATTGTCTAGCGTTGAGACTGGGGGTGTGAGTGCTACACCCACGCTAGGCAGGTAGCCTGCATACAGTATAAGGGAAGGAAAGAGGTTGTTTTTCCCCTTTTGCTCTTGTTCCTTTTGCTATCTTCTGCCAGCATGAATGGTTGCCCCTCTGCCATGCCACCCTGTCTTGGAGCCTGCTGAGTACAGATCGAAACCTCCACAAACTGTAAGCTAAGTAAACCTTTCCTCCTTTAACTTTGGGTGTCAGGTATTTTTGTCTCAGCAATGAGAGAAAAGTAACTAAGACAGAATTTGTTACCAGAGAAGTGGAGCCATTGCTGTTACTGTACCTTGCTGTGTTCTGGTTGTGTCACTGTGGGCACCAACACACGGCTTTGTCAAGGCCAGCAGCACCTATCCACAAGCATCTGTGCTTCGTGTTCTTGTCTGATTCATTTCAAAATCAAAGTGAGAATAGAAATCATTCTCCTAAGTAAAGAGGAATCTCATTTCTCATTCAATTTTAAAGATGTTTCTCTGAAACAAATAATAAATGCAAATAGCATTAGCTATTATGTTAAATCCAAGCTTTAACCATAGCTTGTAGAACAATTCCCCAAATCCTATCTTTGGGGAAGTAAAACATTTTTATTTCTGTTTTCTCCTACTTAAGTTATCATCTGAAGAATACTATTACAACCATTTGGAGAACCACAAAAACCATCAAATGCCAGTGTTCTGAGATGGTGCAAGTGCTTTTGGGACCCTCCTGCTTTGACCACATAGCTCTCTCTATTTTCTGGGATATTGAGCTGAAAGCAAACAACATAAGGAGCTGAAAAATTGCACTGCAATGATTTGGTCCCAGCCTATGCAAACTGGCCCCTGGGTGCTGTGAGATCAAAGGAGGCAGACAGATGCAGAGTTGCGATGTATTGGGGGAGACCTGCAGAAGCCTGATCGTGGATGAAGCGAGACCAAGCACATCCCTGCAAGTTAGTCATAAAGAGGGGAGTATCTATTGGCTAGGACAGCAGTGACTTCATCCAAGCCCAAATGTACCTGGTTTATCTTGAACTTATGTCAAAAAGTCAGGTGCATTCCTGGAGCCAGGTCTTGTTGTACAGCTCCACATACTACTCGAAAGCTTTGATCTCTTTATAGGGTACCGAACATTTCAGGGTGACTTTGGGGTGGTCATGGTGGCGACCAGTCAAGATGACATCAGCCATGACAGACGGAATCCATGCATATTGTGGAGTCCCTTATATTTGTAGAGTACACAATCACTTGATTTGTGCTTAAATTTACTAATGTTACCTCATAATACTTGTATAGTTGATTTACATTGAGAGCACTGATCTTAGCTTATTGCTGTATATGGTGTGAGGAATGCTTCTAATTTTACCTTTTTTTTTCCCAAAGAGCTGTCCAATTGTCCCAGTATCAATATCATTTATTTAAAAATCTTTCTGTGCCAAATATTAAATTCCCACTTGTACTTGGGTCTATTTCCAGACTTTCTATTTTACCAGTCTGCCTATTCATGTGCCAGGACCACAGTTTCAGTTACGAAATCTGTGTCATGTGCTTGAGTACTGGGGCAATCGTGCCCTATTCTTCCCCCCTTCCCCACCCCACAGCCTTTTCTTTTCAGTGTTTCCCTGGATATTCTTGTGTGCTCACTTTTTCTGTATGGATTTTGGTATCATCTTGTCTCTCTGTAGTGAACAATTATTGATACTTTTATTGGAATCTCAATAAGTTGATAAATTAGCTTGGGAAAGCCAGTGTGTAGATAATGTTGAAGAACCTTATTCCAGAAGGAACATCTTTCCATTTGCTTAAATCTAGTTTTTACGAATGTTTTATAATTTTAACAGTAGATATGCTGCACATTCCTAAGTTTCCCCCTGCGCGTTGCATCTTTCTGGAGGCCAGCCTGCTTCAGTAGGTTGCTCCCTCTCCCCTCCCTGGTCCTTTCCCCTCCCTGTTCCCCTCTCCTCCTCTTTTTCTCTCCCTCCCTCCCCCGACCTCTTCTTCCTTTTTATTTCCTCTTCCTGTTCTTGTTCCTCTCCCCTCCCCTCCCCTCCCCTCTCCCCTCCCCCTCCTCTTTGCCCTCTTATTTAGCTCCTTATCTCATTTTATCGCTGGGGACTGAAACCAGGAAGGCAAAGTCTGTTCCTCCCGCAGTGTTTCTCTAGCGTCCTCTACCGACCGAATTTGCTATCATGCCCGATTTGCAAAGCAAAAATACTGAAAAAGGTCCAGATTGATCTTTACAGAGCAGCAGTGAAGGGAGGATTTGGATCTGAGAAGCAGTAAGTTGATTATGAGCACAGACAATGCGTTTTCATTATTGCGTCAAACAGCTCTGTTTAAAGTCTATGTTTGATATGCTTTCTGTTCGTGCCCACACTGTTTCCTTTCTAGCTTCATTCTTCGTGTTTGTCCAAGATTCCAATGGGAATCTTTTTTTTTTTCAGACTAAAGAACTACTTTGAAAACTTATTTGATGATACAGTGATACAGTTTATCGGCTTTTACTTTTCTGGAAAAAATTACTTTGTCTTCATTTCTGGAGGATGAGTTTTATGTTTTTTTTTTCTTTTGAATATTATGATACGCTGTCCTCCAAACTTTAAAGATATCTTTTCAGTGTGTTGTGGCTGGCATGATTTCTTATTTAACTTTTTATTTAGCAAACTCACAAACAATAGTGTCCTCTTATACCCTTCACCCAGCTTTTGCAAATACGGATACATTTCAGAACCATTTCACAATGATCAAAACCAGGGAATTACAAGGATGCTATACGAAGATTATACATTTTTTCAGCAGGACCTGGTTGCATGGGCTGTCATGGCCCCTCTCTCTGGGACACTCTGGGACAGGACTGCCTTTTCTTGACTTAGCCCTTTCAAGAGGGCTGGCAGGAGCTCTGCGGGAAGTCGGCCTGATGTTTTCTCCTAGCACCTGTAGGTATTTTTGCATTTTAAGGCGAAGTGAGAGGCAGTCAAGTGCCCTTCCCTGTGCTGAGTGTCACAGCAGTTAACAGCTTCTGATGAAAAACTGAACCTCATCTTTATCTCTGTGCCCCGTGTCTAGTCTTTTTTTCTGGAGCTTATTGAGATTTCCCTCTTGATCCTTGCTTTTAAGCAGTTTGACGATGCTGTTCCTTTGCTGGGGTTCTTCATGTTCTTGCTTTGGATTTGTTGAAATTCTCCCACCTGTGTATTAATAGCTTTCGTTGATTTTGGAAAATATTTAGCCATTATATCTCCAGCATATTTTTCTGACCCCAACACCTACCCCTTCCTGAGACTCCAATTTTAGGTAATAATGCGACATTGCAGGCTTAGTTCAAATGTGTTTTGTTTTGTTTTGTTTTGTTTTGTTTGCATTACTCTTGATCTTGCAGCACAGTAGGAGAATGTGTGAGAAATTCACGGTCCTGTAGCTGCCAGCATCTTAGAGCCACCCGGGGAACTCCATTTTAAAATGACTATTGACTTCTAGGAAAATTAGCTCTTTCCATATTTTTATCAGTTCATCATTTGTCTCATAGTTTAAATTTTCTATGAAGTTGTTGTCTATATCTTTTTCTGTAATGGTTTTTAAGTTTTAAGCATTCTGAGATAAGCCTTTTCCATAAGGTTATTTTGGAAACACACACACACATCTCTTTTTATTTTATGATTTTAATTTTTCATATTTAAATCCTTGATCCATCTGGAATGGATACTGGTATAGAGATGAAAGTGAGGTCAACTCGACTTGGTCTTTTAGTTGGTTATCTGGTTGCTCCAATCATCCTGAATAAATGTTTCATTACAGTTTGTTTTCTCTGTTTTTTTGGAAATGATATTTTTGATTCATTTCAAGTTTCCATTAACAAATAAAAAATAGGCTCTGAAATGGTAATTACCCCCTCTATCTATAATGTATTCAATGCAGTGGGGTCAAGGGAAGGGAAATTTATAAACTCCGAGTTGTTTGTCTTATAAAATGAGCGATGCAAGACCATAATAAAGCTCGCCACCATAGACAAAGTGGCCCAAATCTCAGCCAGGCAGAGATGGTGATGCTGTGAGGGGTGGGTACTGCTGGGTTAGGACAGGACAACGCCTGCAGATGGCAGCTAGGGCCTCCCCACCCCCTCCCTGGTTGGGCTGCAGCTGTTTTACCTTTAAGAAAAAGAAACCAGTGGCCTCCATTTCACACACCTGCAAAGTCCTCGACCACAACAGGCTTCCATCCAGGGCCAGCCCCTCTGGTGGGAGTCCTGCCAACCCTCCCAGCCATCCTTGCAAGGAAAGACACAGAGCTCTTCTGACTTATTGGTGACCTGCTTGGGGTTCTGTCTCAGGCCAGCCTCCCCCTGAAGCCTTGTTCTCCGCATTGTACTGACTCTGGATCCCCAACAGGTCCAAGAGGCCAAGCTCCATCTGCACCCATCAGGGAAGAGGGCAGGTTTGTTGGCTGGGAGGTGTCATCCCTCCTGTGGTGGCACTTGATGTTAGGGACTGAATGTCTGTGTCCCCACAAATTCCTCGAAAGTCAATGTGATTGGCCCAGAGGAGAAGTGACATCTGGGAGCATTGGGTCATGAAGGTTGGATTCTCATGAATGGGATTAGAACCCTTATGCAAGAGATCCTGTAGGGAGTCATTGAAGCTGGAGATCTCACGTGTGGGGCTAAAGTAAGGCCAGCCTTGAAAACACAGAGAGTGCAAAACAAGCCATGCAAACAGCTATTCCAGCACCAAGAAGGCCAGGGGCCAGGCTAGCAAGGCAAGCAAGTTGCTAGGCAGTGGGGTTGAAATTGACATGCTTCTTCCCCGTGTATGGGGTATATAAATAAAGGTGCTAAGGTGTTTGAGCAGTTTCTTCTATCCTATCAGGAGCTCTCCCATCAGCTTTTGTCACTTCTTTATTTTCTCACCCTCTGTGGTCCTTCACCCCAAGAACCTCGAAAGCCACATGGGTTGTGGCAAGATCCCCCTGAGCTGAACTTCACAACTGACCTCATAGCTGACTTCACCTGACCCCGGACTTTCCTCATCTAGAGCTATGCAAAACGAATTGGTTCCGAATGGTTTGGAAGCCACCCAGCCTATGGTGCTTTGTTATGGCAACCTAATGAATGAAGACACCAAGTCAGGGGTTTAGGACTGTGTCGTCTCTGTGTCCTGATGCTCTCCACTTTCAACCACACTTGCCTGGAGATTTGCAACAATTGTTTTTTATTACAAGATGCGTAAAGGTAGGGAGGGCTCTGGCCTGGTGAAGGAGATCTTGGAGAAGACCGAGGAGGGCTCTCCCCCCAAACCAGGTGGTGCAGCGGCTCCCGGGGGGCCGTGCTGTCAGCTCGGGTTCACAACCTTTCCTAGGAGCAGGCTGCTCCATGTGAAGTGATCGAAGATCAGGAGAAGGAAGGGACGGTTGAATTCAAAGATGACTGGCTCAGACTCCTGCTTTATGGCGACCATGGGGTCTGCCGCTTTCATTGCATTGCTCTCGTCCATCTTCAGCAAGGCCTTGTGGACCACCTGTGGTCAGTGCACGAAGGGCAGCGGGTGAGTCCCTGATGCACACTTGGCACTGTCCACGCCTTCTCCTGTGGCCTCCACTTCATGGAGCTGAGGCAGAGCCTTGGTCACTTGCTGGCTTCTTGCCTGAGCAGCAGCCCCAGGACAAGAATCCAGCACCCTCTACTTCCAGCCCTTGTCCAAGCTGCGCTTTCCCCTTGGACCTGTAACACCCTGAACCAGGCTTTGGTGCCACCCAGGGTGCCCCTCCCCATGTCCAGCCTAGGGTGAGGGAGATCTTGCTCTCTGCTCACTCTGCTGGAGGAATACCCTGTTCAACTCGAGCAAAGTGCCTGCACCCACCCTGGACGGGCAAGCCCAGGCGGAAGCTAAAATGCAAATCTCTGTGGCTGTGTCCCTTGAGAAGGAATTCTGAAATGAGCAAGATGTGCAAATTAGCATGATCTGGCTAATCAACAGGTGACATTTGAAAGCGTGCTCTTAACACCCCGTGGGATGGCAACTGACACTAACCCTAACCCTTTACAGCCAGGGCTCCCGGGTTTGGTGTGGCTGTGGCACCATGGCTGGAACAGGTGGGACCAAGACCAGAAGCCCAGCACTAGGTCTTGAGAAAATGAAGTTTGAGTCAGTAGGCCTGAGGTCAAATGCTCAGGGAGGGTGAAGAGCTCTGTGACCGAGGACAAGCTCTTTACCCTCCCTGAGGTCAGGACTTCCTCCTCTGAGAAACTGGGGCGCTCCACCGTAAAAGGCACGTCTAAATGTGACTGAATCTGCTTGTCTGCTTGTGCAACATGCGTTCACCGAGTGGCAACCATCGTGGCTGCGAAGCCCTTGTGTTTAAAGTGTGGGGGCTGCGTCAGGGTGAGGGAGGCATGCGGGGAGCCTAGCACAGTGGGGGCCACACAGCAAAGGTTCAATTCAAAGTTTTCTAAACACATAGTGAACAGCACAAGATCAGGCTGAAGGACACTGAGTGCAACTGGGTACAAGCGCAGTGTAGTCTCCATCTGATGTTGCCCCATTTCCTGTTCCTCTTTGCCGGGAGGCATCACGATGCACAGCGTCCCCTACGTGGCCTAGGTGGATGGCTAGGTGCCCAGATGTGGCCCACCCTTGTCACCAGCTCCCTGTTTGACCTTGGGGATGTCATGTGTTCTACACAAGCCTCAATTTACCTCATTATAGGTGCAGGGGGTTGAACCCAGACTTGGGTTCTCAGGCTGGGAATGAGTGGTATTCACTATTATTTTTATTGTGGATTTTGGAGGAAGAAAAATATAAAAGGATGGGTTCCCCAAGACACTTCTTACCTTTGATAGCTCCAGCGGAGCCTCCTGGGTGATGGCTGAGAAGTTGGCCTGGTTGGAGAACAGGGCTGCAAAGTCCAGGTCTGCCAGCACGGCCCTGAGGTCGTAGGTGCTGGAGAGGGAGAGCTGTGGCAGGTACAGGTCCACCAGGCTGCTCGGGGCAAGCAGGAGAGGTTAGAAGTCAGCTGGGCCTGCGGGGTGGGTGGGCACTGCCGTCCGCCCCAGCCAGACACCACGTCTTCCTGCTCCTGCCTCCCAGTCCTTGCTGCTCACTGGGGACAGGGGAAAAGTATGAGAGCAGGACCTGCTGCCCTGCTCCAGGAATCTCTAAGGCCTCTGAGCTGCACACTCTCCTGCTGGGCTGTTCCTTTGAGCTGATTCCACCTGTGATACAGCTCAATCACTGCGCATCTGAAAGACAGTGGTCCCTGAAGTCCTGAGCCAGGCATAGCGCTACCCTTCTAATCCCAACACTCCGGGAGTCTGAGGCAAGAGAAGCACAAGTTTAAGACCAGTTTAGGCAAGTTAGGGATGTAGCCAGACCTTGTCTTAAATTTTTAAAATAGGGGGTGATGGTAGATGTGTGGAGTTCAAAGAGAAGGTCCTGGGTTCAACTCCCAGGATCACAACGGAGAATGAAAGTCTGGTTCCCAGAAAGCCTGAGCTAGAAGCAAAGGCTAGGAGGGACCTCTGGGGTTGGGGCCCCAGCCACGCCTCCGAGGCTGCGTGGCTGTATCTACCTCCTGCCTCCCCCGAGCTAGTGGGTGAGCCCAGACCCGGCGGCCCGGGTGCCAGGGCGCTGCAGTTTTGCACGAACTTGACTTTGCCTCTGTGAAGGGAGGGGCGCGCGGCCCTGCCGAGCCGGGCGCGAGGACGGCGCCCGGGGGCCCTGGCTGCTCCTCTGTGCTTCTCCCCGCTCCCCCTACCTCTTCCCTTCCTGCCTGTCAGCGGGAGGGAGACGGCCGCGAGCCCAGGCCGAGGCTCCAGCGCAGCCCCTCTCTCTCCAGCAGGGGGCGCCCTCAGGACACCTTCGGGACCGATGCCCTGGGTTTCCAGATCGCGAGGCTGAAACTCGGGAAGCGAATCCCCCGAAGGTGCCGAGGGCGGGAGGACCGGCCCTCCAGCCCGCCGGGCGCTGCGCCGCTCTCCGAGGGCAGCACGGGGCTGCGGGGTGTGAGTGGCTGACTGACGCCGTCCACCCTGGAGTGTACTTCTTTTTTTGAAGGAGGCGGATTATCCGTCGCCTTAACTTTCGGTGAGGTCTAGTATTTGTTTGAATCATGGTTCATTATCGCCACCTGGTGGCTTTATACCTAGATCACGGGTTCCTTTTGCAGGAGGGGAGGGGCGAAGGGGTGTAAAATGGGAACATCATTTGCACTGTGCTTCACAGAGTCCCCCAGGACGCAAAATGGAATAGCAGGGAACTGCTTGGTTGGGGAGGTCACTTTAGAAAACTGAAGCAAAAATGTGACCATAGAAAGGCGGGCCCTGACACACACAGGAAAAGGAGCTCTCACAGCTGATCCATGTGCAAAGGAGTGAGCATGACCTCCAGGTCGGGGAACCTCAAAAGCTATGGGGCCCCAGCAGAGAGGGCAACAGTGAGCCCCAACAGTCCTGGAAGGAGGCGCAGATGCACCATGGCGACGCAGCACCCCGACACCGACTGGCAGGGCTGGCGGAAGGCTTACCCTCTGGTCAGGGAAATCTCCCACCGGCGGATCGTGTTCCGGCCCAGCCCCGCGATGACTGCGTCCATCTGCCCTTGGTCCGGAAGGATGAGAAAGACGGTCCCGTTGCCCATGAAGTCCAGCTGCACCAGCCGGCAGGGGAGCGCTGAGTCGTGCAGGTACTTCATAGTGCCTGACCGGAACATCATGGGCACCGTCACCGTTGTCTTCTCGTCCACATGGAAGTCCTTCTTCATGGTGTTTTTTGGGTCGAAGGGATGTTTCCATGTACCTGGGCAAATGGAGCAGAGAGCAAGCAGCTGTCAGGCCCCGAAGGGCAGGACGTGCCCTCTGGGTGGCCTCCTGGGAGGCAGCTGAACACCAGCTGTCCCCATGAACAGGCTACACGGAGACCTGCTGCAGAATGTCCCCACAACGGCTGCCAGAGACTTCCGGTAAGACGCTGCTCCTCCCAGATTTAAAGCCTGTTCCGGCCTCTACCTCTTGGAATGGATGGAGGGTTAGGTCCATGTCTAAGGCTGGCTCCTAAACACAGCAGAGGGTAGAAAGACCACAAAAGACAGTGGGCTTTGAGTTTAGGGGTAGGGTTCACTGGAACTGGACTTGGTCTTGATCCCCTGGCTTAAACTTCTGGAAGTGATGCTGGACCTCAAGTTGCAAATTCAGTGTCCCTGGCTTCACGATCAACCAACCATCCGTTCCACCCACCCTGGCAACCTGGACCTGCCACCTGGCCCCTTGTGCCAGACCACATTTTCTGAATGCAGAGTCAGGGTGGAAAGGCTCCTTCAGGGTCATGGCCTCTCCCCCCTCACCTCTGGCTGGACCACATATCCCATGATGTCATTGTCTGGCTTGCTTGCTTGCCTCAGGATGGGGAACTCACTACCTTGCAATACTGGTCAGCTCTGATGGGGAGAATATTGCTCCTAAGATGGGCCCTGATGTGGCAGAATGTTTAAAGACACTGACTGGATCTCACCAGGGCCTCTTCTCTAGCTTAAAGTTTCCCATATCAGGAGAGGACCGAGGACTCCAGTGGGTCCCAGGTGGCCCTTGATCCCAAGTGCTGAAGTGTCACAGGGGCGCCATTTCCTCGCTTCAAGGTGGCCAGAACACAGCTCCAGGCGATCCCTCCTCCATTTCAGTGCCTGCAGCCCCATGGATTATGTGGTCACAATTGCTGGTTCTTGGTGGAGACAATGGGGAGAGGCTGGAGAATGCAGGAAAACAAAGCTATGGCCACGGCCACAGCCTGGGGAGCAGGAGCTCTGCCATGTCCATCCCAATGACCTCTCCAAGCTCCATCACTGCAAACACTAAGTCAGTGTCACAGAACGAAAGGTAAGTTGAGGGTCCTCACACTGCACCGGAAGGAAGTCTGATGTAGGTAAAACTGAAACAGAGCTCTATGGTGCTTCCTGATTCGGCTGTTTCTCCTGCATATCTCTGAATATGACGGCATCACTGAAGCTGAGTCCTGTAGGCCCCAGTGACATAGTAGAGCAAGATTATTGCTGTAATGAGGTCTGGGTAACTGCATAGGAAGAGCACAGGTTTCCCAGAGGAAGCAGCTTTTGAGCTAAGACCTGAAGGACAGAAGATGGTTTAGGGAGTCAGATAAATTGAGAGGTGTCCATGAGACAAAAGCGGGGTGGAGTTTGAGCCAGGGAGAGTAATGCCTGCCTTGTCCTAATCAGCACAACCTCTGAGTACTCTGGGTTACATGTCTTGGGGGAATACAGTTGCAAATGGCATTAGAGTTGCTAATCAGCTGGTCTTGAGGTGGGAGTGTGTCCTGGAGATCCAGGTGTCTCCATGTAAACCCCTGGGTCCTTACAAGTGGAAGAAAAGGGTGGGAGAGCCAGGGTCAGAAGAGATGTGGTGGTGGGAGCAGCTGGCTTTGAAGGCGGAAGGACTCTGAGTTAGGAATTGCACTCAGCTTGCAGAAGATAGAAAAGATTTGTCTTCTCTCCCGGAGCTTCAGGAGGAACCAGCCAGGCTTGAATGTTGATTTGAGCCCAGTGTGGCTCAATTTGGACTTTTGCCCTTCAGAACTGCCAGATAAGAATGTGTGCTATTTTAAGTCATCAGATCAGCAGTGACCCATTAACCCATTACAAATGCATTAGGAGGTACACTCAGGCTTCCCTGGGGACAGGTGTAGTTCAGGATGGGAGAAGAATTTGGTGTGACTAGAATGTGTGTGTGTTTGCATTTGCATGTGCGCATGTGTGTGTGTGTGTGTGTGTGAGAGAGAGAGAGAGAGAGAGAGAGAGGGAGACAGAGAGAGAGAGAGAGAGAGAGGGTCAGGGATGTGGAGGAGAGAAAAGGTAGAGATAAGCTGGAGAAGACAAAAGAGCCAAAGGACCTCAGTCCAGGGCTTCTTAACCTTGTCACCTCGACATTTGGGAGTGACATCCTGTGCATTGTGAGCAGGATGTTTAGCAGCCTCCCTGGCCTCTACTTATTTGATGTCATTAGCACACGTCACCTCATTCCAGTTGTTACAGCCCAAATCTCCCCAGATCTTGCCTAATGCCCTCGGGGTAGGGGTCCCTCTCAGCTGGGAACCATGGCACTGCATGAAGGAATTCAGTTTTGTTTTCGGAGATATTTTGTGTCCAATTGGCCTGATTATATAAATGATCTAAGGGGGGTAGACAGGGAGCTCTTGGTAAAACTATGCATCGCAGGCCTTTCTGACCAAGGTAGTACTTCAGTAGGCCTGGCCTGGGCTCTGGAATCTGTAATATTAACAAGTCTCCCTGGAGGGTCTTACGAACAACACTTTGGAAAGCCTAGTTCCAAACCATGGGAGCTGGCATTTGGGGGGAAGTGGGCCTGGTCGGAGCCACTTCCATGGCCACTCCATGGCCTCCAGGGTGGCAGGTACAGGGCAGCTGTGTGTGGGGGGGTCTGTTGGGGAGACCCTGAGTGGGGCTCTGTCTGGCTCAAAGCTAGATGTGTGGTCCCTGATCCACAGCCTGTCTCACATCAGTATTCAGTCAGCCTTTGTAGACCACGAAGCAGCCAATCTGTTCATAGTTACATGTGTGGGCCTCAAACCAAGCTCCTGGAACCTGGGCAGGACCCTCGACTCTCCTGGGTATCATTTTGTAAAGTGATGCAGCTCCTTTTCCCGGCAACGCTGTGGTGAAGATGCTTTGGGAAATCAAAGGTGATAGCCAAAGCTTGCCCTAGATTCTGACAGCTGTGGCTATTCCCAGCAGTGGTGTACGGGCTCTGTCAGCATGGGGTGGGGAGTGCTTACCTCTGAAGAAGTTGTAGTTGACCAGGATAAGGCTGGCTGGACCGTCTAGTTTGAAGGTGTCCGCAAGTTTGCCCCATGTCTTATTGTTGACGTACTCATTGATCTGTCTGCTGGCCCTGGTCCAGTCCTGAAGATCTGCCACCAGAGCCTCTGACCCGTAGTAGTGTCTGATGTCTGCTAAGAAGGACTCCCGTGGATGCAGCCTGCTGTCGAGGAACAAGGCATTGCCCATGGCCATTTCCAAGCCGGTGTCCGACTCCCTGAGTAGCCGGTGCAGCTGTTTGAAGTTCTGGTGGATTTCAGTGTCTGACATTCTGCTTAGGTTGAAGCCCAGGCCCTGGAAAAGCTGGGTCCGTGTGTGTCCACAGGAACCCAGGGCCAGCATGGCCAAGGCCATGGAGATGCTTATGGGGGAGATGAAGACGTTGCTGTCTGGAGCCGAGGCCACCAGGCGCTGATACAGGCTGAAGGCAAAGTCTACGTTGGTGGGTGCCAGGTCCCGGTGAGGGCTCTCTGTGCCGGGGTCCTCAGCCTGGGCGGCCCAGAGGCCGCAGGTGCACAGGCAGAGGAGACAGGTGTACAGGACTCGCAGCATGGTCAGGATGGCCAGGTCTGCCAAGTCAAGCATGCTCGTGAGAGGCTGTGGTGGAGGCCTGGGTCAGCAGGTCCCTGTGCCATAGGAGGCAGGCAAAGACCCCGTTCTGTCCCCGGTCTCTCCCTCCACACGGGCTGTGTGACCTGAGGAAAGGCACAGCAGGGCCCTGGGCCTCAGCCTGCTTATCTGAAGGGGTGAGTTCTGTGCACTGTGACTGATGGAAGGCCTTATGGTCGCTCAAGACTGATCTAGGTATTTTGCTTAATTTTGCTCATCTATTTATCACTGAAACATAAAGTAAATATTATTAACCCAAGTTTAGACACCCACAAGAAGATGCTCAGAGAGGTTAAACATCCAGAATATTGCATCTCCATTTTGATACACTCAAAATGCTGGAAGAAAAACAAAGTTTTCCATCAAGAATCTTATAGCTGGTGAAATTATGTTTTTAAAAAAACAAGGAAGAAATTAAGACTTTGCTAGATAAAGCAGAGAGAGCTTACAACCTGCCCAGAAAAAATTTAAAAGATCCATCTCTTTTCAGGTTGAAAAGAAAAGACACTGGATATTTCCTGAAGTTAGGTAAACAAATAAAAATTTCTAGTAAAGCTAAGTGCTTGGGAAATTATCAAAGTTAGTGTGGTTGTAATTTTAGTTTGTAACTTTTTTATATGTTTTTAAATATAATATGTAAAAGCAATTATTAATGTATACTTTGGAGGGACATATGCATGAAGATATGATTTATGACATCAATAACTGAACAAGAGTAAGGATAAAGCTACAGAGAAGCAGATTTATATGTTATTGAGGTTAACATGTTATAAATTTAGAGTATGATAACTTCAGAGGGTTAACCATAATCCCTCCCTATGGCAACCACAAAAAATAGCTAAAGTATATGTATAAAAGCAGGTAAGAGTTAAAGCATTTCAATTCAAAAATAAACTAAATAAAAATATAGGAAACGAAGAATTAAAAAATCAGATGAGAGCTGGGCGTGGTGGTGCACTCCTGAATCCCAGCTGATTGGGAGGCTGAGGCAGGTGGATTGTTGCAAGTTTGAGACCAGCCTGGGCTTTTATCAAAAAGATAAAAAATAAAAAGCCAGATGATGCATAGTGAACAAATAGCAAAATGTTGGAAGTAAACCCTTCCTTGTCAATAACTACTTTTGCTATAAATGGATTAAATTCTACAGAGGACAGAGATTGGCAGAAGGGACGTCATGGTTCACTTGACAAGGTCAGGGAAGCCCAGGTATCTGGCATCTTAGTCTGTTCAGGTTGCTACAGGCTGGTTTATCTATAGAGAGCAGTCCTAGAGGCTGAGAAGTCCAAAATCAAGGCAGCAGCAGACCTGGTGTTTGGAGAGAGCTCATTAGCTTTATAGAAGGCACTGTCTCACTGTCCTCTCACACAGTACAGGGAGAGATCGAGCTCTCATGGGCTCCTAATAATCACCTCCCCGGACTCCACGTCATGATACTACCACAGTGGAGATTGTAAATATTTGCAGACATTCAGACCATGGCATCTGGTAGAACATTATTTCAGCGTGTGTCTGTGACTAGGATGGGTCAGTGAACTGTGTGAAGAAGAGCCAACCTCAGCAACACGAGCAGGTGCACCCCATCCACTGAGGATGCAGAGAGAAAGCAAGGGTGGAGCAAGGGAAAATTCTCTTTGTCTGTGAGCTGAGACATCACGCTCTGTCCTTGGACCTTGGAACTCGTGGGTTTTGAGGCCTCGGACTCTGAGACTCCTATCAGCAGCCCCATTTGATTCTCAGGCCTTGCGTTAAGTCTGGGGTTACACCACTGGTTCTCACCCCGGTTCTCTCCCTCTATAACCACATAGCCCTATTCTCACAAATCTCTCCCTACCCACCCTTATTGAAACCAGTGTGTGGGAAGCTGTGATGTACTCCAAGTGTGGGAACCATTCATCTCCCTGGACTCCTCAGGGGTTTCTTGCCTGGGATGTTCCAAAACCCAAACCCCAAGAGAACAGATGCAGACACCGCCAAACCCCTGCACCCTCTCTCAGAGATCCCTGCCTGACTCCCCTGAACTCTGCAGAATGCAATCCCCCACTTTTCTACTTAATGACAGATAACAGGTGGGGCCTCCTCTCCACCCCAGACTTTACTGGGTCCCCCCGCCATCTAAATTCTGACCTTGATTCCTAAGTTCCAAATGCAATCCTTCCCTTGTCCTGGGTTTTGTGGTGTGTCAGGCTGGATTTAGACCCCAGCACTGCTTTTTATTCACTAGCTAACACGGGAAAGGCTGTTTAAGCTCTGCATCAGTTTCTTCATGTAAAACAATGGCGACAACAGTCCCCGTGCCTGCTGGCCTGTTTTGTGGTGTTTGTCTACTTTCCTCCGGTCCCAGGGCACAGCGCAAGCCTGGGGCTCTGTTTCCCTTGCTGGACTCAGCAGCTGCTTCTGTCTAGTCTCTGCTTGGGCTTCACCTTGTGCTTGGCTCCCTCCAACCCCTCTCTCCTCTGCTGCTAGCTGCTGCTTTCCAAAAACCCTGCTGCAAAGCTTTCGTTGGCTCCCTGTTGCCCAGAGACGGATGCAACTGATCCCCACTGAGTTGGCCTGGTGGCCTTCATGACCCAGTCCCTGGTGACAGTCCTGCCCCCAGTCTTGAACTGACCCCTTGACATTCAAGCTGCAGGCTTCTCCTGGCACACAGCACACTTTCATGCTGTGCAGGTCGGGGAAGGCCAGGTCGTATAGGTCCCCTGATGTTTGCTGAGCCTTGCAGGACTGAGCCCCTGCCCGGGCCCTGCCCCACCCCTTCCGTGCCTAGCCTGGCTCACTCCCTCATGGCCTTTGAGACTCATGTGCTAGATCACTGTATCTGGGGACCCTTCCTCTTCTTACTCTCTGTCCCTGCTCCTATGTCACTGAGAAATCTGCTTCAGTGCTGGTCACTGCCACCCCAGTCTATGGCTGTGATCCCCTCCTGGATAAGGACCCTGGGCAGCATGAGGCCAGGGACAGGCTGGGTCTCCCTTCCCTTCTTGCTGTCCCTGAGGAGATCAGATCTCTCCCACCTTGTAAGACATCTGTGAGCACCAGTCACAGCTGACATGCGCACTTGTCTTGGGTGACTTCCTATCATGTGGCACTTGGCCCATTTCACAGTGGAGAAGGGGGAGCCAGGGAGGCAGAGCAGCCTGGACAGGGCTGGGACTCCAGGGCCAGCAGAAGTCTGCCTTCTGCACCTGGCTCCTCCCCAGAGTCATTGAACTGCAAAACAGCTCACATAGATACCCAGCCATAGAGAAACTGAGAGGGTTAGCGTCCACCTACATTGTCCTTGCCCCGGGTCACTCAGTGAGAGCTGTGGCAGATGTGTGTGTGAAACGCCACAAGATGCCCCTGTGCTGTGCCAGCTCTGCACACCCTCCCAGGCTGACCTTCTTCACAGGGTTGCCACCGCTCCCTGTCTCTGCAGCTGCGCCTGCTGCTGGGCTGGGAGTGGATGGGAATGGAGCTTAGCTACAGCCCTCAGCCACAGCCTCTGCAAGGGGACATCAAGACCCCAGGGTGACTCCCAGATGCTGGGAACCGGGAAGTGCTCCAGAGTGGCCTGGTATCACTGCTAGCTGCCATAATGGATAGTGCCCCAGGAAAACAATCCCAGGAAAGCTGCAGCCATTGTTTTGTTCTGGAGGACACAGGGACAGGCATAGGGGCAGGTACAGGGCAGGGGCAGGGGCAGAAGCAGGGGCAGGGGAAGGCACAGGAGCAGGGGCAGAGGCAGAGGCGGGGGCAGGGGCAGGCGGGCCCCAGGGTTTGCAGGGAGTCACTCACTGTCAGTGTAGGCTCGAGTTGCTCAGCTGGCTTGGTGCTGTGTACATGTACAGTAAGCCAATGGAGACACTGCCCGTTAAATCTTGCTAGCCAGCTGCCCTGCTGGTTAATGGTTAGAGAGAGGCAGTGGCCTTCATCAGGCAGTGGTCCCCACCCCCAACCATTGGCCAATGGGAGTTTTTTCAGCAAATTTGAGTAAATATAGCAATGCCACGAATTAACTTTATGGTCTTATTATTTGATATAAAAATGAGGCTGAAATTGCACCAGTGTTGGTGGTTACCCTGTGGCAGTGGGCAGAGAACTCACCAGTGCCAGACACAGACGTCTGTGAAAGCCACTTGCTGAGCTCCAGTGGAGATGAATCAGGCTTTTGTCGAGGTGGCCTCTGTCAGGTGGGAGGGACAGCTGAGACATTTACCAGCCAAGTGCTTCTTCCAGATCATCTCATTAAATCTTCACCGTGATCTGATGAGTGATCCTTATTACTAGCACATTTCAGATGAGGAAACTGAGGCATAAGGAGTTTGAGTAAGCTGCCCTTGGGATTCAAATCCAAGACCTTTGAACTCTAAAACCTAGCACTTCCTCCAGTTTTTTTGTTGACCATTTCTCCTTGGATTGCAGGAGACAGACACCAAACTCTATTTCAAATTTAAAAAAAAGTATTTATTGGGTTTTAAAAAAGTATTGATTGGGTTTCTCTTGAATAAGAATTCTAAAATGTAGGAAGGGTTTCAGCATGGCTGGATTCAGGGCTCTGAAGCCCATCATTTGATTACCTCCTTTCCTTGCTCTGCTGTCTTCTATTTTCTGCTTTAGTATGCTATACTGAGAACAAAGGTGGTTGCTGTGGTTCTGGGGTATTTGGTTCTAACTTTGATAGCAGGAGAGAAATTCTCTTTTCTGTGTTCATAGCCATCCCCCAAAGGACACTGGGTGTGACTGCCCACCTTGGACTTATCAGTGTCCAGAAGGATGGGGTGTTGTGAATGCTGAGCCAGAGTCCTGCAGTTTTTGGGGTGATAGCACTTTACTTCCAGTCAGGAAAACTGTTTCTATGGGAAAGGAGGAAAGTGGGTCCCACAGCCAAACCTACTATTTCTAAGCACTCCTGTTCTGTTAATATTGATCCTTTCCAATTTTATATTCCATAAGTCAAATTTAAAAAAAATTTAATTTTATTTTTTAAAATTTTATTTAAAGAAAAAAATGAAACAGAAAGAGGGCAGAAATAATACATAATTTCAAAAAAAACCCAGTAAGAAATTACTAGTTGATAATTACATATTTTCCTCTTAGAAGTAGTTGTTCAAGTTACAAAAGTAAAGCATACAAAGTGGACATTTAAACAGTGAGACTGAAACTAGTTCTGTTCATCTATCCAACAAAAACTTAGTAATATGGTTATCAATCCTACACACTTAAACAGACATGCAATTATATCCTTTAGAATATTTTCTTTCCTCTTTTTTTTACAATAACTATAATCAATTCTTATAAACTGTTTAGAAGTTCTACACATGTATAAGTCTCTACATGTATACCTAGCCTTTCTGTATTAGAGGGAAAAACAAATCAAAACAAGCCAGCAAAACAAATTCCTAGAAAAACACTAAATGAAAAGGACATATAAAACTGCAATACTAGGTGATATATGGTAGTTACTATGATGTCTCTTGTTATTTTCAATAAAATTGTCTATATCATCAGGCATAGTATAATTAAACATAGCAATACATAGCACTATTAATAAAAACCAAACATTGGAGACATTATAGGACTTCAAAGGCAGTTAATAATCAAACCAGGATGGGTATCCTATTGAATCTTGTCATCTTCAGAGTAGTTTCCTCTGCTCTCAAATTTGATGCTCTCAAGCATACCAGATTCAAATAAAATCAGTCAAGATAAAACAGCGATATAGCCAATCTCTGCCTCATCTCTGCTACACTGTTTTTCTGTCATTGTTGTTTACTTTTCTCCTTCATTCCACTGCCTGCCCCTTTCATTGAGCTTTTCTGCCATTGTTCCTGGAATCCTGGTAATTTTCTTCTCTCTTTCTAGAATGTCCTTCAATATTCTTTGCAGGGTTGGACTGGTGGTCACGAACTCCCTCAGTTCCTCTTTGTTGTGGAAATATCTTGTCTCTCCATTAATTTTGAGAGACAGTTTTGTAGGGTACATCAATCTGGGTTGGAGGTTATTTTCTTTCAGGGCTTAGAATATTTCACTCCAAGCTCTTCTTGATTTGATAGTTTGCATCAAGAAGTCTGCTGTGATTTTAATGAGTTTTCCTTTATAGGTAATCTGTTTCTTTTTTCTGACAGCTTTTAATATTCTGTTCTTGTGATGGATTTCTGGGATCCTGATTATTATATGTCTGAGTGTAGATCTGTTTTTGTTGTAGCTGGCTAGAATTCTGTATGCCTCCTATATCTGAACATCACTTCCATTTCCTATGCTTGGGAAGTTTTCCTTAATTATTTCTGTGAATAACCTTTTTATTTCATTTGTATTTGTCCCTGCTTCTTCATTCACATTTTTTATTCATAAGTTATAAATCCTCTTGTCATCTTCTAGCCTTTGTATCGTTATTTCCTGGTTCCTTGTTTTTTTTAAGAGATCCTTTCTTTCACAATCATACATTGCAAATCTATCTTCAAGTTTTGAAAGTCTGTCTTTAGTTTCTGTCAAGAAGTTTTGCCAAATTTCAATGGAGTTTTTAATTTCCTGATATTCTCTTTGGCTCTGTTTCATGTATTCTAGATTTTGTTTGTATTTTTCATCAAAGACGTCTCTCCTTTCTCTGGGTTCCTCCATTCTTCCATTTGTATCTTCTTGAGGAGTCCCCAGCATTTCTTTTATTAATCTTCTTATATCTTGCTTCACCTGAGTTAGAATTTCAGGTTTAAAGTTGTTGATGAGGTCACAGAAGTATTTATTTCTGTTGAGGCCGTGTCTGATACTGCATGTTTGCTGCCCTCGATCTCCTCTGTATTTACATCTCCTGGACTTATGTTCCCTGGTTCAGTGGCTGGAGGCTTTTTGTTGTTTCTTTGTCTTGTCATGTTTCTGGTTTCTTTCAGACAGGTGAATGGTAGAGGTCTCAGGACCTTTTTGTATTGCTTACAGTTTTTCTGAAGTGTATTGGCTAAGGGATTGCTGCTCTCTCCAGTTTGCTGTTGATCTGTGAGGTGCATGCAGGGGCAATGTGGGCCAGCCCCCTCTAAGACAGTCAACCAGTGAGTGTCTTCAGCATGTTAGTGTGTACCCTGCAGATGTCACAGGTTCAGGACAGCCTCATCCCTGGCTATTGGGTCCCAACCAGGGGCATGACCCAGCCCAAGCAGATCCCACCAATCCGCTTTGGGTTAGGAGCCACCGACTGAAGCCACTTCAGTTGTCAATTCAAGCCTGTCCTGCCCAAATCCAATATGTCATCTAGCCAGTCATCCCGCTCTGGGGAACCCAGTTCTTAGCACTCACCAAAGTCCATGCAGCTCGGTTTGCCAGTTCCACTCCCTGTTGCAATGCTTCCTCCCGCCAATGGTCTCAGGCTCACCAATTCCCGCTCTCAGCAGGGCGGCAACCTCAGCTCCATTGTGAATTGCCCAACTCTAAGACACGCCCAGTACAGCAATGGGAGCGTGCCCAGCTCCAGCTCTCTGTCCATGCTTCTTCTTTTTTTATTTTTATTTTTCCTCAGTTTCTCCCTGGGTTGTGAGAATTCCTCTCCTTTCATCTGGTCTTTTCCATGGTGTTAAATTCTAGCATCTGAGTGGTTTTTCTCAGAGAAGTTCTCTATCATGCTACTTACCAATCAGCCATCTCTTTGCCCATCTAAATTTTAAAGTGAATAAAATAAAACAAAACAGAACAAAGCAAATCAGACAGAACAATGCAAGCAACATAGGACTTCAACACAAGACAATAGGATGTCAATAGTAGCTTCCATAATGGCTCTTGTTTTCTTCAAGATAGTTGACCACACACAGTAGTATCAAACATAACAAAATAATAAAAAAACAGTAAAAAGAATGAAAGCATTACAGGACTTCAAAACCAGATAGCAGGAAATGAACAATGGTTATTATACCTCATTTTCTTCAAAAAAATTGTCCATACTATCACACAATAAAATTAAATAAAACATGACAATAGAACCAATCAAAACAAAAGAATAAAAGCATGATAGGAATTCAAAACAAGATGATAGTAAATAAGCAATGGCTACCATAATGTCTTATTTTCTTCAAAATAGGTGTTCAAACCATCACACATGATAAAATCAATCTAAACAAAACAGAATAAAACCAATTAAACAAATGAATGAAAGCATTATAGGACTTCAAAACAAGGTAATAGGAAACCAACCCTGATTACCATAATACATCCCATTATGTTCAAAATAGCTGCCCATACCATCAGACACAGTAAAATCTAACAAAACAAGATGGAACAGAACCAAACCTAATAAAACTGTGACAACAGTATAAGAGTTCAAGACAAGACAATAAGAAATTAACAGTAGTTTCCATCTTCCCCTCCTAGATGTTTCATCCCCTATGACTTTTATAATATCTATTGTGCTTTTTTGATCTGGCTAACTTCTTCTGTTTTTTTATGCTAGTGTTCACTCATTTGAGTTCAAACAGTTTTGCACATGAACTTGATCTCCAGTTGCATCCACTTACCAACAAGAGCCTCAAGATCATTCTACTTTATAGATGGGTAGCTTTCCATTGTATGAAAATACCATCTTTCTTACCCATTGTGCGGTTGATGGGCAGGTTACCTTTGCTTTTTTCTGGTCTCCTGTCACATGGAACAATTGTTTTCTTTCCTTTGATTTTTAGTCTATGAATTTCCTTTCCAGTTAAATGTGTTTCTTGTATACAGTATATTGATGGATCTTGTTTCTTGATCCACTCTCCCTGTGTTTGTTTTTATTGCTGAATTGAGGCCATATACCTTAATGATTATAACCAGCATGCATTGGTATGTCTCTGCCCTGCTATCCTCCTGCTGTTGGTCTTCCACTTTTCCTCTTCATTCAATTGCTTCTCTTGTTTGGTGATCCTCCTCTGCTGCTCTTCCTGGAAACCATGGTCATTTTTATCTCTCTCTAGAACATCCTTTAGCACTCTCTGTAGGGTTGGTTTGGTGGCCATGAATTCCTTCAGTTGTTCTTCATCATGGAAGTATCTTATTTTCCCATCAATTTTGAAAGATAGTTTTTCAGGGTACATCAATCTGGGTTGGAAGCTGTTTTCTTTCAGGATTTGAAATATTTCACTCCAAACTCTTCTTGACTTGATGATTTGTGTTGACAAGTCTTCTGTGATTCTGATTGGTTTTCCTTTATAGGTAATCTGTTTCTTTAACAGCTTTTAGTATTCTGTTCTTATGCTAAATTTCTGGGATCCTGATTATTATATGTCTGGGTATAGATTTATTTTGGTTATAGCTAATTGGAGTTTTATATGCCTCACTTATCTGTATGTCAGGTCCTTTCCCTATGTTTAGGAAGCTTTCTGCTATTACTTCTGTAAATAACCTTTTGATTTCATTTGTGTTGACCTCTGCTTCTTCACTGATACCTGTCACTCTTAGATTATGCTTCTTTTTATCATCTTGCAGGTGTTGAATTATTTCCTTATTCCTTGTTATTTTAAAGAGAGCTTTCCTTTCACAATTTCTAGCTACAATCCTATCTTCAAGGTTTGAAAGTCTATCTTCAGTTTCTTTCAAGTGGTTTTGACAGCTTTTGATTGACTTTTTAATTTCCTGGATATCTCTTTGAATTCATTTCATGCATTGTAATTCTTTCCTATATTGTTCATTCAAGGTTTCCATCATTTTTCTATGCTCCTCTTTTTTATCTATGTCTTCTTTAAATATGCTGAGCAATTTTTTCATGATGTTTGTAATTTCTTCTTTTACCTGAGACATTATTTCTGATTTGATTGCTTTTACAATCTCATGAAGTTGTTTCTTTACTTGAATTGCTATCCTCTCAGAGATTTCAGGTGTGTGACTTCCACTTTCTTCCATGACTGTAACTCACAGACTTGTTCTATGTGGGAAGAGGTCTGAGTTTGCCTTTTGCTCCTTTGTCTTGACATTCTCCTGGGTTCCTTCCATCAAGCTGGTTGTCCAACAGACACTTCCTACTTTGGCTGCCCCTCTGTGGTGTAGGAGAATGGGACAGGCACCTTGGTTCTGCTGACCCCAGATTTAGACAGAGATAGCAGGGTGTGGGGTGGGTTTCTCCAGACCTGTGCAGCTACCCTGGGGCTTCCCAACTGACCAGGTGTGTGTGGAGGTGGGGCTGCTTCTCTCAACCTGTGTGTCTACACTGGGACTCTCATGATGGTGGCAGACACATGGGTGTGTTTGTTTGATTCTCCCAATGGGTGATGGCTGCCTGAAGGAATGAGGGCCTCGAGTGATGGCCTACAGGTGAATGGGGCTTACCTGGCTTCATGTTCCTGTTCCTGCTGGCCACCCACAGAAAGGACCCTTCTGGTGGCAGCACCTGGCAGGTGGAGGCGGATCTGCTGGCTGTCTCTGCCTGCACTGGCTGCCCATGGGAAGGAGCTTCCATAAGTCAAATTTTAAATTTATATCTAAGAATTATTTCCTCTAGGTTTTTGGATTAAATGCTCAACATGTATTCATAAGTGTCCATCACCCATAAATGCCCATTATTATTTTTAAATTATTTTATATCAATATTCTTTAAAAAATTTTTTATTTTAAAGAGGATAAAACCAAGAAAAATAAAACAGAACAAAACTAATCAAAATAAACCAGTATAAGTGATACAGGACTTCAAAATCAACAAATCAACAATAGTTACCATAATGCCTTTTGTCGTCTTCAAAATAACTGCAGATACCTCCATACATAGTACAAATCGAACAGAACAGAATAGAACAGAAGCAATAAAAGCAAGACAATGCAATGAATGCAATAAAGGACTTCAGGAGAAGCCAATAGAAAATCCAAAATGATAATATATCTTGCTATCTTTGAAATAGCTGCTCATATCATCAGATTTAACATAATCAACAAAAGAGAATAAAACCCAGCCCAACAAGGCAATGAAAATGATATGGTTTCTAGGTGGGGATCACCTCCTAGTGAGGCCTGGTTCTCTCCCTCTGCAGTCTGTAAATGGCCAGTAATTCTTTTCTTTTGGTTTTACATATTTTGTTTCTTTTATCCCCCTTGAAAGTCTTATTTGAGGGCCATGAATATCGCTCAGTGGCATGAATGCCTGCCTGGTAAGCACAAGATCCTGAGTTTGATTCCTGATACAAACAAACAAACAAACAAACACCACCCAAAAAAGTCTTATTTGAGAAATTTGTATAGCTAATCGATTTTTTCAAAGACTTAACTTTTAGTTTGTTCTTAGTTTTTAAAAATATGTTATTAACTTCTGTTTTTAATTTGTTAAACCATCTTTCAAATTCTTTGTGTGTTGATCTGTTACTGTTTTCTATTTTATTGAGATAAAGGTTTAACTTCCTTATATTTAACATTTCCATTCTCTGAATAAATGTATTTGAAGCTGAAAGTTTTCCTCTAAGTATAACACTGATTTTTCTATGTCCCATAAAATTTTCATAATAACCTTTCTCACATGGGGATACTTAGCGGATCCTGGGGTCCCAGGTGGAACCTGTGTCCCATTACCTCTACTGTCCCCAGCAGAGCTGGAAGTTTCGGGGACAGAGAGACCCAGGGACTATGGAATAAGGCCTCAGCCACAGTTGCCCTTCCGTGCACAGGACCTCACCCCTGTGTGTACAGGCACACTGTGACCTGGTCCTCTTATGACCTCAGGGTGCAAAGGAAGATCGAGACACAGGGCAAGGAATTGGCAGGTCACATGCAAGAGGTGACCAGCCCAGCCTGCACTCACTGTCACTCAGGAAGGAGCCCTAGACTAGGAGGGGAACTGAAGCCTGAGGACAGTTACTGCTATGTGGGATCCATTGTTCCTTGTCAAGTGGGGAAGTTGATGTGTTCCTCCCTGTTGAAACTGATGGGGTGGGGGAGCTGTCTTCCAAATGAGTGGTTCCAGTGGCCTCTGTCCTCCCTAGGCCATGGTCAGCACCACATTATGCATGGACAAGAGGGGAGAGAGGTGGAGACAGATTCTGAGGCTGGGCCATCTCCACCCAGGCTGCAGCAAGGCCCTGCATGGTAACCTCTTCTGGGATAGCCTCATTAGGGTCTTTTTTCTCCTGCATGGTCCTGCCTTGGGTCTTTTCTGGTCCCATATGAATTTTAAGCTTGCTTCTTCTAGTTCTGTGAGCAATGTTCTTAATATTTTGATTATGATTGTATTAAATCTGTGTATCAGTTTTATAATTATAACTATTTGACAATATTGGTTCTGACACCAAGGAACAAGAGGTACCTTTCCATTTTATGATGTCTTCCTTGATCTCCTTCTTCAGAATAGTGTAATTTTTGTTGTAGAGATCTTTTAGCTCCTTGGTTAGGTTAATTCCTAAATATTTATTTTTTCTTGATGCTATTGTAAATGTTAGTGTTTTTCTATTTTCTTTCTCATTGAGTTTGTTAATAGTGTACAAGAATGCTATTGATTTTTGTGTGTTGATTTGATAACCTGATACACTGCTGAATTTGGCTATTAGTTCTAGGAGTGTTTTGGTAGAATTTTTCAGGTCTTCTAGGGAGTCAAATTGTCTGCAAGTGATGATAATTTGACTTACTTTCCTATACATATTCCTTTTTGCTTTTTTTCTCTTGCCTGATTGCCTGGGCTAGTGTTTTGAGAACTATATGGAACAGGAATGGTGTTTCATTCTCGACTTTAAAGTGAAGGTTTTCATCTTTTCTCAGTTTAATACGATGTTGACCATTGGTTTGCCATAAATGGATTTTTAACAGATTGAGGTAAGATGCTCCTATATTTAGTTTCTTCAGGGCTCTTATTATGAATGTATGCTGGATTTTGTCAAGGACTTTCTGATCTATTGAGATGATCTTGTCATTTTTGGTCCTTGCTTCTGTTTATGTAATGTATTACGTTTGTTGATTTGTGTATGCTGAATGATTTTTGCCTTCCTGTTATGAAGTCTACTTGGTTGTGAGGTATGATCTTTCTAATGATTTGCTGCCATCACCTTGTAGATGATTTTTCCATTTAGATATTGGCTGTACTTTTCTTATTTGGTTGAATCCTTGTCTGGTTTTTGAATCAGGGTAATGCTAGCTTCCAGGAACATTAGTATTCCTTTCTTCGCAATTTCATGAAAGAGTCTGAGGAATATTGATATTAAATCTTCCCTGAATTTCTTACAGAATTCAGCAGTGAACCCATGTATCTAGGAAACTCTCCAGTTTTGAATTTTTCAATTTGTTAGAGTACGTTTCCAATGTAATTGCTAACAATCTGGATTTCAGCAGTATGAATTGTGATTTCACCTTTTTCATTTCTGGTTGCATTGGTTTGGGTTTTTTCTCTCTCTCTCTCTCTCTTTTTCTCTTTGGTTACATTGACTGAAGGTTTGTCTATTTTGTTTATTCTTTTGAAGAATCTGTTCTTTAATTCATTGTTCTTTATATTGCTTTTTATTGCAATTTCATTAATTTCTGTTCTGATCTTTATAATTATCTTCCTCCGCTAGCTTTTGGTTTGGATTATCCTTGCTTTTCTATAACTTTGGGTGCATTATTAAATTATTTATTTGACTTGTTCTGTTTTTGTGATGTGGGTATTAATAGTTATAAACTTCCCTTTTAGGATTGCTTCCATTATGTTCCATAAGTTTTGTTATATTGTTCTGGCATTCTTATTTGATTCTAGGAATTGTCTAATTTTTCTCTTGATTTCTTCTGTGACTCATTGATTATTCAAGAATGTGTCATTTAATTTCCCTGTGTTTGAATAATTTCTGTTGTTACTTTTGCCATTGATTTCTAGTTTGATTGTACTACAATTTGATACTGTGCATGGGATAATTTCAATTCTTTTGCATTTCCTTAAAAATGATTTATAGGCTAGTACATGGTCTATTTTGGAGAAAATTCCTGCTGAGAATAATTTGTATTCTCTTGTTGTTGTGTAGAACACTCTGTAGATATCTATGAAGTCCATTTGTTTAAATCTTTGGTAACTCTGATATTTCTTTGTTGATTTTTTTTCTAATTGCTCTATTTGTGACAGTGGGGTATTGGGTTTCCTTCCATAATCATGTGGAATGGAGTACCCAGTTCTCCATGAATGAATAACAATATTGTTAACAGTAGAAAGGCAATTCACACACACACACACACACACATGCACAAAATCCAATTAATAGCAACAACCATGCCACCTTGGCAGTCGCAATAAAATCAGCAATAATAATAGTATCAACAACAAACTGGACACTATCTAAGAACCAATAATATTCCAACATTACCATAGAAAAAAGTCCAAAATTATATTATAAACACTAATACAAATCAAATATATAGTAAATATCTACTAAATAGGATAATTTTACCTCCATGAATAATAGGACAATATTTAACAGTAAGAGCATAGAGTTAAATTCATAAAGCTTAACTATTATATTAGTAAAGATAGAGGGGATGGGGAACCAGAAAGTGAAAAAAGTAAAATTGAAAAATTTATCAATGAAAAATGAGAAGCGGAAAAAGTTAGATAAAGGATCCTATTGAGGATTAAAAGGAAATTAATTGTATTAAATACAAGTAATAGAAAAGAATAAAGAAAATGAAGAAAAAATAAAAACACAGACAACAAAGTAAAAAAGAAAAGTAAGGGAAAAAGTCAAAAGGAGAAATGTAAAAAATAAAGGTGAAAAAAAAAAAAACCCCAAGTCCCCTAAAGCCAATGAAGGGAAAAGAAAAAAAGTTGAGCCCTTTCTCCCCAAAATGCTCTATATTTTTTAATGAATTGTTTTTTCAGTAACTGCAGTCTTGGAACCTAGTAAGTCATGATTTTGTCCCCCTAGCTTTATAGCCTATGAGTTTGTGATGTATCCCCCACTGTTCCAGAAGCCCCTCTGTGCACCCCACACTGTGGCAATTGTCCAAGCTGAGGCATGTCCTTGCTCACATTGTTAGACAGGGAGACCAACTAGAGCACTGTTGAATATAGGCAGCAGGGCAGTGATTCAGGCAGGCTACTGGACTTATGCTAACACTTTTGGATCCAGCCATCTCTGAAAGACACACTCACTAGGCTTTATTTCTAGAGATAAAAAGTGGAGCCCATGTCTTTTCTAACCTGAGTTTAAACTTCTCAGAGGTCTATGGGTAGCCTATATGCTCTCTATGACTATCTTATATGGC
Source organism: Hydrochoerus hydrochaeris (assembly GCA_004027455.1). NCBI lineage: Eukaryota > Metazoa > Chordata > Mammalia > Rodentia > Hydrochaeridae > Hydrochoerus > Hydrochoerus hydrochaeris. The sequence goes on along the minus strand of PVLA01012711.1, from coordinate 6,070 downwards.
TATCTCTCACCCAGTCACTGTGGGAGGGTAGCACTGGAAACCCTGAAGTGGAGTTGTTCTGCAGATGTTCTGTGGCTCAATCTTAAACAATTAACCCCTTCCCAAAAATGGCACCTGATTAAACTCTCTTTGGCAATATGGTAAGTACTGTGCTGTTTTTTTTTTCTCCAACTCAAGTTTGCTGTGAATGAATCAATTTCAGAGTAAAATCCCATCCTGTTTTTATAGTTTACAATAGCTGTGGACTTTTCTTAGAGATAGTGTTGCTGGCCTGGTCTATAGTTTTTTTCTTATCTGCTGACTCTCTGGGCTTACCTTATTTCCCCAGGAGTTGGTCTTTTCCACAATCAGATTGATAGGTTGGTCAATAGCTTTCCTGCCCCATGCCAGAGGAAAACAAAATGCATAGCCACCTTGGAATTGCTAGGTGTTTGTAGACAGGTGCAGAATTCACGGACATGGAGTTGATCAGGGGCCAACATGTGGCTCTGTCTAGTCCACTGAGGATACAGTTCCTTGTTTCTTGGAGACCTATAGAAAGAAACATACCAGGATTTGTAGTGACTCCCTGAAAGCCCAATAAGCCACCTCCAGTAGCTTGCTAATGCAGAGCCTGAGTTCTTCAAGGAGATTTGTGCTACAGAAGCCAATATTGAGAAAGTTGACAATATTGGAATATGGACAGTACATTCGATGAAATATTTTATCTATGATAAATTTCCTAAAGCTGGTAGCTTCACTGAAAAATGGTTTCTAAGTCACAGGAACTATGCACTGATGTACTTATGGGTAAAGGGAATGATGTATAAAATTTATTCAAACTATTCTGAGAAAAACATACACACACATACATGTGCATGTACATGTGGATGTGCGTGTGTGTGTGGAGGGTATGGAGAGAAGAAAGTGTATGGGTATTCTTTGTCCCATTTTTATTCTTTATTCGTGCAACTTTCCTGTAGTTTAGGAATTACTTCCAAATATGGAGTTTTAAAAAAATACTGGTTTCTTGTTCTGCAACTGTCAGCTTCTGGTCCTTTATTTCCTTCTCTTGGAGTGTCCACAAACTTCTCTCAGAATTACAATTCACCCTTGTCCATGGGATTGCTGTGAAGACCAGGTGACACTGTGAGTCTAGCCCTGTAGTCAGTACATTTTGAGGCACCGATCAAGAGAACCAACGTTAAAATTGTTATTTTTATCTTTTTTGGTGAGTAGTACCTACCAAACACTAGCTTCTGTGTGGACAGCGATAGATAAGGTATTTTTCCTTTCTTTTAAATCACCAATCACTTAGCCAGGACATTCTTCATAAGCACCTTTCAGCCATCTAACACATGTTCCTTGAATCATCAGTCTGTCCCCATTAGGTCGTGGCCAGTGGCTTCCTGTGAATGAGACCTGCCCAGTTGTCCCCTTGGAGGCAGGGATGTACCTGCCTCATCATCTCAGAGGCAGATGATGCTGCCTCTGGGTTTCTTTTGAGAATGATTTTCTTATCTTTTTTTTTTTTTTTTTGCGGTACCAGGGATTGAACTCATGACCTTGCACTTGTCAGGCAGGTGCTTATGCCGATGAGCTAAATCCCCAACCTTGATTTTCTCATCTTTCATGGGTCACTCTAATCCCAGCAGACATGAATAGACAAAGCCCTCCGTGAAGGACCATGGCTCTTCTGAACTTTTTATTTACATGTTGCTCAGAGTTCCACTGTCCAAATTCTGCCGACCACAAAATCTGGACCCAGAAGGCTGCTCAGGGTCTCTGAACTTCCCTAGCTGTGTGGATGAAGCTGTGCTCTTTGGGGGCTTTAAAAACAGGACCCTAATCTTACCTGGGGTTGGACAGGTCGCCAAGCCAGAGACTTGTCAGAATTTCCATGGCTGGGTCGTGGCTGGCCTTCTATGCCCAGCATGACTGTTTGCTCAAGAATCACAAGCCATGTTAGCGATGAAGGATGCTGACCAGTACTGGTTGTGTGTGGGTGGTGTGCATAGGCTGGGCGTGCTCCATGTGGCTTCTAAGGTCTCTTGAATCTTGGTACTGGAGGCTGCATTTGGGTGGGCTATCACTGGTACTGGGGACTGCATTTTGGTTGTTTGGGTCAAGGGAAATATCTGGATCCCTCAGCTGCTGATCATTGCCTCTGGAGCCATCTGTCCTGCCCTCAGGCTCAAGTTTTGAGCAGCTCCTAAAATCAAGCAGGATCTCAGGCCTTCTCTTAGTCTCTATCCCTTTAACAGGCAGGAGCATAACCAAAAGGTACCATTAATTTGGACTTAACATCGTGGATTTCCTGGCAAGGAGTCTACATCGGCTGGAGTGCCCTTTTATTTCCCTTCTCTATCTCTTTTATTTCCCATGTCCATCTTCAGCGATTTCTCTGCACAGTCCTACAACAGTGTGTAAAGCACTGAGCATGAGTCCTGCAACCTAATGGAAAACTAGCTGACACCGGAGGTGCCAGGCTCTGGTGCGGGGTGTATATTGACCTGTTTGACCTTCACAAGAGTCCTGTGGGGTAGGTATGTGGCCATCCAGCGTAGCACAGCAGCCGAGTGTAGGAGCTCCAGGTTTAAATCCAGATTTCTTTGTTTGCTATGTGTCGTGAGGCAAGTGCTTGAGCCACTGGAGTAGCTAATGTCCCTTGGGACTCTTGTGAAGATTAGATGAGATAATGTATTCAAAGAACCTGTGACAGTGCCTGACATACTGTGAGTACTCTTAGGATGGATGCTACAGGTTATTGTTGTCATTTGGCAGATTGGGAAACTGACTGAGAGGTTAGGAAATTGTTTAGGTCACAGTATTAAATACAAGGGTCAGACTTTGAACCCAGGTACCCTAAGTGAAAGACCACGCTCTTCCAGAGTTCCACAGTCTCCATCTTTGTTCATTCAGTCCCTGTGTAGTCCCACATCCAGGCAAAAGTTATGACATCCCAGGCTTGATCATGAAGAAGTAGGTCTAGCTCAAGGTGCTGAATTGGGGTGTGGTGTGGTGATGTGAATGCCTGTTCTACATTGGTCCACATGTGTACACAAATTTCCAGAAGCCTGAAAATGTTCCAGGCCAGGCCAGGTCTCCAGGCCCATCTCCCTCAGGAGAAGCCAAGCTGAGTCCTGGCTCTGCCCATTGCAGAGAATCCCACGGTGGATGGCAGCACGGTGGTGAGAGCACGTCTAGAAATGACAGATCACATGGTGAGACAGAAAGCCAAAAAGCAATGAGGACTAAACGAGGTCCCAGAAGAGCTGATTATTCCTTCTGCGGGCCCACCTCCAATTATCTAGGGACCCCTGGCCAGGCCCCAGCTCTGAAAGGTCCAACTTTCTCAAAACCACACCAGACCCAAGTCTTCTCTTCAGGAAACCTTGGGCAACAAACCACACCCACACCATAGCACTCAGCTTTTTTTAATTTAATTTTTATTTTTAATTGACAAATTATATTGTATATATTAACAGCAATTCAACGTGAAGTCATGCTATGTGTATAAAATATGGGGTACATACATGGGGCTTGGTAACATGTTTATCACCTCATGTGTCATTTTTTGACTTGAAAATAGTTGAAACTTACTCTCTTAGCAATTTAAAAATGTACAATGGTTTATTATCAACTATAGTCACTGTGTCGTACAATCAAGTCCAGTAGATATTGTCTAACTGAAATTTTGCACCATTTTATCAGTGTCTTTCTATTTTTCATCTTAACCTTAGCCTCTGGCAATCAACATTTGACTCTGTGATTCTATGAATCAAACTGTTTTAGATGTTATCTATAAGTGAGGTCATGGAATGTTTATCTGGAGATAAATGAACATCCAAAGGTGATGGTGAAGACTGGGGATTCTCTGTAGAAGCAAAAGAGAAGATTTCCTTCTTCTTTCCCTTTTTATTTCCTCCGGGCTAGAAGCCTATTGGTTGGTGCCACCTGCACCCAGGATGGGTCTTACTTCCTCAGTCTACAGCTTATAAATCAGCTATTCAGATAGACTCACAACAGCATTCACTAATCCTCTAGGTGTTTCTTAATCCATTCAAATTGATGCCACAAATACCTTTTACGATAATTTTATTCTCAGGTGGGAATGATATTGACTTTATATCTTGGTAGCTTTTCAGAATTTTAAAAATTAGTTTTAGAATCTTCTGATGGAGGTTTTAAGATCCTCTGTGTAAAGCCTGATACCATGTGCAATTAAGGATATTTTGACTTCTTTCTTTCTTATTTATTGAATCCCTTTTATTTATTTCTCTTGCCTAATTGCTCAGGCTAAAACTGATTACTATATTGAATAGAAGAGGTGAGAATGGACAACCTTGTCTTGTTTGTAGTTTTAGTAGGAATGCTTTGGTTTCCCCTATTTAATGTGATGTTGGCAATGGGTTCATCATAAATGGCTTTTATCACTTTAAGGTAAAGTCATTCTATACCAATTTTTTATCAAAGTTTTCATCATGAATGATGTTGGGTTTCATAAATGCCTTTTCTGAATCTATCAGGATGATCATGTGATTTTTATTCGTACTTCTGTTTGTGTGGTGTATTACATTTATTGATTTATATTTTTTGAATCATCTTTGCATCCATGGAATGAAGCCAACTTGGTCATGATGTGAGAACTTTTTAATGGTTTGTTGCATTTTATTTGAAAGTATCTTGTTGAGAATTTTTGCATCTTTGTTTATCAAGACAATTGATAAGATTTGTTGTTAAACCTTTGACTGGTTTTGGTGTTGTGGTAATACCAGCTTTAAGGAGTAAGTTTGACAATACTCTTTCCCTTTCAATTTTGTTGAAAAGCTTGTGAAGTACTGACAGTTCTTTTCTGAAGTTATAAAATTATATATTTTGGTAGTGAGTCCACTGGGTCCTGGGCTTTTCTTAGTTGTAGGTCTTTTATTACTGCTTCAATTTCTTTACCTGTTATTGAACTGTTCATGTTTTTATATCATCTTCATTCAGTTTTGATAATTCACACATGTCTGGGAATCTATTCATTTTTTCCAGATTTTCCAATTCATTGGAATACAATTTTTCAGACCTTTTTTTTTTTTTATTGGTACCAGGGATCAAACTCATGAACACATGCTTGCAAAGCAGGCGCTTATGCCACTGAGCTAAATCCCCAGCCCCAGAATACAATTTTTCAAGGTAGTTATATATAACTGTTTGAATTCCATTATGTTTTCCATCACTAATTGCATTGATATGGGTCTTTTCTCCCTTTGGTAAGTTTGAGTAAGAGTTTGTCTATTTTGCTAGACTTTTCTAGAGAAACTATTTGGGTTTAGTTTTTCTGGGAGAAACTTTTATGAATTTATTTTTTCATGGTTAGAGAGCTACTCTAATTCTATATTTTTTGGGTAATAACTTTTTAAAAGGAAATTTTTCTCATTTAATTTTTTTAATTTAAAGAGAAATAAAAGCATGTAAAAGGTAGGGATAATACAGAATTTCAAAAAAAAGATAAACAATAAGAAATCACTAGTTGATAAATTACATATTGTCCTCTTAGAAATAGTTGTTCAAGTTACAAAACTAAAGCATATAAAGTAGATATTCAAACAGTGAGAGTGTAAACAGCTACGCATGCATGAGTCTCTACGTGTATTTCTATCCTTTCTGTATTAGAAGGAAAAAAAAAACATAGCAAGACAAAACAAAACAAATTCCTATAACAACATGAAACCAAAAAGTCATATAAAACCATGGTACAAGGTGATCTACAATGATTACTGTGTTGTTTCTTATAATCTTCAATAGAATTGTCTATATCATCAAGCATAAGTGAATATAGCAGAATAATTGAATATAGCAGTACATAACAATATTAGTAAAAATAAAACATTGTAGACAGTATAAAACTTCAAAGGCAGGTAATAATCAAGCCATAGTGGATATTCTAGTGAATCTTGTCATCTTAAGTGCAGTTGACTATACTCTCAGACTTGATACTATCAATCATAACAGCTTTGAATAAAATCTATCAGTACAAAACAGTGATCTAACAGACCAGATTCGATTACAATTAGTCATAGTAAATAGTGTAGGTTTTACAGAG
>PVLA01012710.1:0-42261 GCA_004027455.1 Hydrochoerus hydrochaeris | reverse complement strand
AGACTCATGACCTTGTGCTTGCCAGGCAGGCGCTTATGCCACTGAGCTGTATATCCCCAGCCAGGTATTTGTCTTTCTGTGCCTAAATTTATTTCGTTTAACACAGCATCCTTCAGCTTAATCCAGGTTGTTGCAAGTAGCAGGATTTCTTTCTTTTAAGAGACTGTATTGTATGTGCATAGACACTGTTTTCAGTTTATCCAGTCATCTTTTGATGGATGCTTAGGTTGAATTGGCTACTTGTGAATACCATTTTGTGTACTTATATGATGTCTTTATGTTGCGTATCTTTGTTGAATAGACTCATAAATGTTTGGTATTTTGGTAGAACTGTAAGCTTACAATGGGAAAAAATTTTAAGTTTAATTAAAATTTAAATAAAAAATATTAGTGATATACTTTTTATGAGTTACTTTATACCAGCTATCTTAACCCAACTACAGAATTTGATTAGCTGTGTGGAGAATTGAAAGAAACTGGAAATAACAAAGCAGCAATAATGAATTTATATTGTTTTTCTTCTCATAGCTTTGTTTTGTTTTGAGTCAGGGTCTCACTTTGTAGTTCAGGCTGGTCTTGATCTATATAGTCCCAGCCAGCCTCACATGGTGATCTTCCTGCCTCAGCCTCCTGAGTGCTAGAATTACAGGCATGTGCTACCATATCTGCTATTTTTCATCTTTTTTTTTTCCCTCTTTTTGAGATAGGGTTTCATTATGTAGTTTTGGCTGGCCTTGAACTCACTTTGTAGCCCAAACTGGCCTTAAAGAGCGATCTTCCTGCCTCAGCTTCCTGAGTGCTAGGTTTCAGGTGTGCACCACTATGCCCCCTTGTTTTTCTTCTCATATCTTGTATTTATTCTTTCAATAAGATATATGTGTGAAGTCATGTGAACTCCAGATTGCTTTTGATGAAGCATCACGTATAGTAGTAGATTAATGTTGCTGTGCAGAATTTGGTTGAGGAAGCTTTCTGTTACTATAACAAACACCCAAGGTAAATCAGCTTCTGAGGGGAGAAGGCCTGTCTCAGCTCACAGTTTTGGAGATTGCATCTCATGGTCAGTTGGTTGGTTTGGGGTTGTGGGGAGGCACTTTGCAGCTAGGAGCATGCAGAGGAGCACAGTAAAAGAGAGGCACAGAAGAGACTTGTGTCACGCAGTCCCTACTCCTGGAGACCAACCCTTTAACACAGAGCTCTTCTGGGGACATTGAGATGCAGGCTGTAGCAGCTGTCAAGGCTTTACCCGTTCATCAAAAGCCACATGGGTAAAGAAAGTGCGATACTTTCTTGTGTACGCCAGCAGTTCATTCACTTGCTGTTTAATAGAAGATGAGCATTTCCAGTGCGGTTTCCCCAGTGTTAATTGTAGAAAAATTAGTGGAGGGGAGATATTGTTGCCAACATAGGTCAAGGACAGTGATGATTAGGAATTAACTTGACTGCAGATATAGGAACAGGTTTTACTTTAAGACATTTGCCAGTATTTGACACTTTAGCTGCATGTTTTTTCCTGTTGAATGATAGTTTCATTATCTTTCACTTTTACTATTGTTACTGGTAGCAACAAAGAAAAATTAAATGGCTTTCTAATGAAGGAATTATTTTTAAATTGTATACCTACTAAAACCATAACAACATTTTCAGTGCAAAATTAATATAATTGCAACTTTTCCTCCTAATGTTAAAGTGATCCTTATCTTTACTGAGAACTTTCAAAAAGATATACTAGTATAGCAAAGCAGACTAATATTTTAGAAAGAATATTACCAGTAATGAAAAGGACAGAATTATGGTAGTTTGATGCATTAATTTTAATAACTTTTTTTGATATAACTTAAGTCAAGATGAGAAAAGTTAAAGAGAAATATGATTCTCATTTTGATCGAACTGAATTTATTATGTGGTGTGCTTCCCTTCAAATGCAGAATCAGAGGTTAGGGGCTTTATTTTTTTAAGCTATATTCTTTAGGAATTGAATTAAAAATTCTTTCTACTGAATATTGTTTAAGCAATGTAAAAAAATAACAATTGGAGCATTGCTGTTAGGTGGTAGTTGAAAATGACAAATTGTTAAGAAGGTCTAATTCTGTTTTATGAACTAGTTGCTTATATAAAATGTAGTCGTTCCTTGACCTATAACTTTTGTGAAATCGATCATTTGGTTCTTTCACTAATGTCTTCCTTTATAGTATAATAGTACTTTTTTGGGTAGTTTGCCACAGACTTGGGGCTTTGTAGTTTAGAAACATGTTCTTAATTGATTGGAAGAATGTAGTTTATACTTGCTGATGCCTAGAAAGTTATTTTTACCTTTCTGCAGGTTCTTATAATTAAATCTTGTCTGCTTTTTAAAGTTTTGTATTTTTTGTACCAATTCCCTGTGCACTTGGTCTACCATTTAGTCTGTAGTCTGCCTCTTAATCCTGCCCAGTGGTGGGTGGGGCTAATGAAGCCTAAACAAAAGGATCTTCATTTGCATAAGTCTCTTGATATTTTATATACAAAATTTTTTTTTTTTGGTTGAAGAAGCGCCCCCCCCCCCCATTAACATCAGATCCCACAAAACCTGGCTCCTCTTCAAAGACAGGTGATAGGAGATGAGAAACAAAAGTAAATGTAGATTTTACTTTTGTGTTTTAAGTAAAAAGGGGATATAAGTAGGATACTAAATGGGTTTGTGTATGATGTCAGATTTAATATATGATGGCCATGAGTGGTGCACCAGATGTTTGACTGTGTTTAGTTGCACATTAAATTAAGCATAGCCAGTGGCCTACGGAGGCCATCTGTACCACTGCCAGAGGTAGAGCTGAAGACAGCCTCCTAGCTGGTCTGGCACACCAGTAGCTGCCATGGTATTTGGGCTTTGAAATTGCTCATGCAAAGGTGAGCCTTTGTATTAAACTGAAATTTGTATTCTGGGAAGTGACTGTATCGAACGAGGAGGCTTTCATTTCAGAAGGCAGTCAGTTTTCATTTTAGGTTACCTATAAATCAGTGGAAACAAATCAAATAAATAAGATTAGCTAGGGGTTTATTGAAGCCTAAAGTCTAGAGAGAGGGAAGCACTGCACACAAGTGCCAGTTACACATTGTCTGAGATGTTTTTGTACTGGCTGCTAATCACAGAAAACAATTAACTTAATGATTTTGTTGTATAAATATGTAAAATATCTGAAATTTGTTTCCTCTTCTTTATAGTCAGACAAGTAGTAAAGACACTCAGAGTGTTGATGATTTTTAATGAACACCCCTTGAACTTGTCTTCATCAGCACAGTCAGAGGAGTGCGCCCCAGTCCTGTAAGACCACAGGCTGGCTGCACAGCCTGGGGCCCTGCCCAGCCCTCCTGGAGCCATCAGACAGCTCCCAAATTAGACGTGGGAAGTGCGGCTGAAGCCAGGACAAATATCTTGAAAATTCTACCATAATGTTGCTTTTTAAAGTCCTAAATGTCCTCTATTTAAAATGAAATTCTTTTGTATTAGCTTTCTTTCATTTGCTAGCTTTCCCCAGACTGCAGAATTGCCTGATTTGACTTTGTAATGTAACTGTAATGAATCTTCCGGGAAGCCTAACGAGGGAACACACATTCTGCAACTCCATTGTAAAATATTCAGTCCATGTTCAGTCAGTACTGTCAGCCTGCTGATGAGAAAAGAAGGGCGGGGGAGAGGATTTGGGGGTGGTAGAGCAGAGTGAAAAACTCACATATATTAAGGCTTAAAACCAAACATTCTCTCAGGAGTTTCAGCCTTTACTAGGCATCATGATGTGCAATAATACCTTAATTAAATATATTCAGTAACACCTTAATAAAAACGTCAAGTAGGTTGGAGGTAGAATCTGCTTTTTAAAGCCAGAATTAGGGCATTTGATTACATTCAGCACGTTTACTCTGAAAAAGCACTTGGAAGGAAAAAAAAAAAAAAAAAACTGACCCATTTGTACAAGCAGACAAATTATTCTGTGTATTGTGCTTGAGTACCCAGCAGTCAAATATTTGCTAGCCAGTAAACGTGGCTCCTCCCTGCCTAGACATTTCCTAGAGCTCTTTCAGATGTGCCTCCTCTGAGGTGTTTGGGGTCTTAACAGCCCAAGCATCCGAAACAGGCTTTTCCTTGACGTGGTGTAAGTAATTTATCGCAGGTATTTACAGTGGTAGCAGTATGTTTCTGACTTATCTGTGTGAAAGAAATTGAACACCAGAATATAATAATTAGGGATTTATTAGTTAAAACCAAAAGTTATAATGAGCCAGATGCTGCTTGCATTGAAATAGCCATTTTCATTAGCATTTTTAAATCAAGGGGAATTGGATTTAAATTTAGAGTGTCCTGATTTTAATGAGTTAACATTTTAAAATCATTTAAAAATTCATTGCTTAAAAGGCATATTTCCTTTAATTTTAATGAAAGGCAACATTCACAGCAAAATATCAGAGTAGGTAAGTGAATTAAAACCGTCTGGCTTAAAAAAAATCTGAATTCCTCGTTTAATACTCTAAAATAATTTTAACATAAAATGCCTGCGAAAAGAAATAATTGCAAAGAAGTGTGGGGTATGAAGAATTAATTTTACTTTTGACTGAAAAAGTCATAATCACTCAAATGGATGAGGCAGTGATGAGGGAGAACAGGGAAGTGTTTGTTTATTTCCTTTTTTCATAGGGAAGCATTTTTAATAATAGCTTGAGTGGTTTGATGAAATATCCAAAGGAAACCCACAGGAGAGGAAGATTATACTGGCAAGAGATCTTTCTATGAATCATTTACGCTAACCTCTTTCTGAAATGCAGCTTGCATTTTTAATGAAGAATGATTGCATTTCATAAACAGACCTTTAAAAATTAAAATAATATTGATCCTTCTTCATTTAGGCTTATTCAAATAACATGCTATACATCTTTTTCTAATAGCTCAGGACCTATTAGTATTATTTTTAAACAATATATTTAATTTCTAATGAAAAGTTTCTGTAGGACTTTGAAAATATTTCTAGAAAATGTTTCTTAGTAGCAAAATATTTATGAAAGCAAAGATAAAATGGTTTGAAGATTGACAACTTTATTTACAATATAAAGTGTCTCTGGAGAGTTTTCTTAATTTCTTTTGATCACATTAGTTTCCTATAAATAAAATGAGTTTAGTACTTGAAATATTGGTTGTAGCCTAGACAGGTTAGGTTTAGGAAACCTTTGTTCACTTATGGCCTTTTGGATGAGGACAAGGTATAGTATCTGTCAATTTGCCAGTGTTCTCTTATAATATATCTCTCAAGGAGATGTAAGGTGTGTTGTTGTAACTTTGCACTTTTCTGGATTACTGTTGTGTGTGATTTGATTGACTTTTGTTTCTGCCTGAATGTCTCTTGTCAGGATCATAGGGATCATGGAGTTTAATGCCTTCCATATTTCTCCTAATTACATGATGGGGCTAGGAGTGTTCCTTTCCTTTTTTAAAAAATGAAAATGTTCCTGAGCAGCTCAGTGTAGTGAATAAAGGTCAAGACAGATCCCTTTTCTACTGCTTCTAGCTGTGTGACACAGGGCCAAATTGCGAGGCCTCATGTTTTTGCAATGTGTAAAATGGTGATAATAATAGTGCTCTTCAAGGCTGGTGTGAGAATTGAGTGAGTTTTCCTAGGTCAAGGTCTGCTACTTAATAGCTGTGTACATTTTAGCCCTATTATTTCAAGTTTTTTGGCTTCTTTACATCTATGGCAATCATAAAAGAAAAATTGTGTCAAGGAATGGTCCCATAAGAGAAAGGGGAGATTTTAAAGTTTGGTTTTCCTTTTTTTTTTCCTTGCACTTAACTAGATAAAGATACCAATAGTATAAGTTACTTTTAATTCTTTCTGTCAGTTCATTGGTAGATCGCCTGTACTGAAGGTTGAATCTAAGGCCTTTGCTCTGAGCTACATCTCCATCCCTTTTTATTTTTGATTTTGACTCACAGTCTTGCTAAGTTTTCCAGACTGAGATGGAGCTTGTGTTCCTCCTACTTCAGCCTTGTGTAGTGTTGGAATTCCAAGTATGTACTGCCATCCCCAACTATCTTCTAGGAGTAGGGTGGGATGGGTAGTGAAGGGACCCTAACCTGGGATCTGCTGTAAGAGTGTTATGAGGTAATTTGTGGAATTCACATTGGTTCCTGTTTCGCTTACCAGTTGCTATAGAAATATGCATAATTCTTGGAGCTTGTATGTGTTTTACAGTTCCTTTAACCTGACATTGTAGAGGGAATACACAGAGCAAAATACCAGACTGCCATCAGTGTGAGTTCTGCGTAGTGTAGGAGCCCTGGAAAAAATGGAATTGGCCCTCTTCCACCCTCTGCGTTCAGTTCTCCTGTCGCAGAGGTTTTCTTTTTTCTTTTGGTACCAGGGATTGAACTCACAACCTCGTGCTTGCAAGGCATTCACTTATGCCAGTGAGTTAAATCCCTGGCCCCACAGAGGTTTTCAAGTAAGTGCCAGGTCATGAAAACGTTTCCTGTCAGAATATCACTTCTGTTATAATAGGTTGCTGTGTGGTCAGAGGTCACACAGTCAAGGATTCCACTGTTTTAAAAATTTTTTTAAAAAGTGAAATTACTTGTGGTCAGGCTGAGCTGTCACGTTGTTCTCAGGGTGCTGGCTGCTGGTTTGTAATGGGCTGCACAGGGGGAGCCTGCTGCTCAGCGAAGGCTTCCTGCTGCTCACCCAGCAGCCCCTGCAGGGCCATGTGGTGCTTGGAGGACCCTAGGGTAAGAATTAATTTGCTTTTACAGCGCATTGCAGGATGGTGTGTGCTAAGGGTGCAACTGGAAAGGGCTCAGCCTGGCCACATATAATTTAATTTTTTAAAACTAAAAACCAATAGAACCATATTATTTAAAAATATTACAGGAGTTTCTTCACCTTGGGAGCAATGCTGACTGTAGCTATAATTAGGAAATGGACAAAGTTCAGTTTGGCTCTCCACCCTTGGTCTCACCCCTCTTTTCTTCCTCCCCCTCCCTTTTCAGTGTTGGGGGTTGAGCCTCAGACCTCACATACTCCAGGCAGTGCTCTTCTGCTGAGCTGAACCCTCAGGCCCTTCCCTGCATCTGGGTGCGCTAGCTCCGCCCAGAGGAGCCCCTGTGCTGACTGGCAGCCTGCTATTACACCTCTGTCCCCAGCTCTACCTTCTCTGGTGCTGCACCCGCCTGCCTATGTGAGGACTGGCGCTCAGTCTTAAGCGCTCAGCCAGTGGACTGAACTTTCTCACATCAAGGTGCCACAGAATTGCTCTCGCAGAATGATTTGCATTTAAGAGAATTCATCAACCAATAATGGATAGCCTTTATAGCAAGCTTACTGTGTGTGTTAAGCTTCTTGATAATAGGCTAAGGAGACTTATCATTGTAGTGACTTTATAAAATAAATGCTATTAGTTTTACAATTTTCAGATGAGGAAAGTGAAGGCCTTTTTTTTTTTTTTTTTGGCGGGGATGGGGTGGTTTTTAGGTAACTGTAGATTGACCCCAAAGCCTTCACACTTAGCTATATTCTTGCCATTAACTTTTTAAACTTTTGACATGGGGGTCTTACTGAGTTGCTAAGTTACCCAGACTGGGTTCAGATTTGCCATTCTTGTCTACCCGCCTCCCAGTGATGGGATTACTGGTGTGAGCCACCATGCCCAGTTCAGAGAGAGTAATTTAATACAGTGAGTCAGTGGTAGTGCAGAGTTCAGAGCCTGGCAGTGAGGACCCACAGGCCAAGGGCTGCCTGTCTGTGTTCAGCTGCCTCTGTCACTGAGCATGGATTTCCAGATGGTAGTGGTAAAGTGCAGGGGCGGAGACAAGTCAAAGGTTTGTAGGGCCCTGGGGAGTAGAAAGAGAGTTGCAGAGGGTTTTGTCTTTTTCCCCACATGGACTCAAAATTAGTTTTTTCATAATTTGTTTTTTCAGTTCTTTTCCTTCCTGTTATGAATGTCTGGTTAAGAATATGGTTCTGGAGACAGCATTGTGTTTATTTATCTTTGAGAAGTCTTGCTGTATTGCCCAGGCTATCTTGAACTGGTTAGTCCAAGTGACTCTCCTGCCTCAGCCTCCTGAGTAGTTGGGAGTTACAAGTGTGCCACCAGGCCTGGCTGATACAGCATTAGGTTTAAATCCTCACTTTTTGAATTTTTGAACAAGATACTTAACCTCTCAGAACCCTTCATTTCCCAGTCTCCCATATGGGGATGATACTGATACTCTTCAGGTGTAGAGAAGAGCAGATCAGACACTAAATCCAAAGTGGCATGTCCTAGTGGTGAACCTGTCTGGCATGTGTACTGCAGCGAGCTATTTGTATCATTTCAAGCTCTAAAAATTGGCCATCACTGTCCTAGTAAATCTAAGTGACCCCCTCCTCCCACCTCTGGAGTGGGCGGGAATGGGGTTAGTGAGTGTTCATGAACAGAGGCTGCTTGAGCAAATATTTTCCAGAGAGATTCCTGAGAGAAGCTGGGATGGGCAGCTGAGGAGATGGCGTCAGGAAGTGTGTTCTCAGACAGACGTGTCAGGTGCGTTGGAGCAGCTCACACTGGGGTAGTCTAGGCTAATGGCTGCTTTCTAGATGAGGTGTGGTTGCTTGAAGCTATCAAAGACAAAACTGTCCCTGAAAACCTAGCTAATCTGAACACTTTCTGAAGGCGATAATAAGAGAGATTAATTTCAGAGCCTATAATAAAATCAGATGATTTTGCACATAAAAATATATGTATGTTTCAAATGACACCAAAGGAGTTTTAGATTATGAAAGGAAAATGGCTTTTATATAGTGGTAGCACTGGCCTTTTCAATTTCCAGTTAAATAATATGTAAAGTTTGTCTTTTCCAAAGACAGCAGAATAGCAAGCATCCCCTAGTATTACAGGCAAATGGGAGAATACCTTTTTAGCCAATAAAAGATAAAATATCTCTGGATTCTTATTACTGGGTACTTAAAAATTACCTTTTCTGATTCATTATAAAAACAGGTCTATTAAGAAAGCCTTACGCTCTTAAGCTGTGTTAGAGATAATATTTGTGACTTCTTTTTGAAGTATAAAGGTGCTTTTTAAGAAAATGAAAACCCACAAGTTAAGTGAGCTCTTCCAAATCCAAATTGTTCATAAGCATTTAATAAAAAGTTTTGGGACATGAAAATCTGTGATATTCTTCTTGCTAATATAAATAACCATTAATTCTGAAGGACCGGGTTACCTCTCACTGTTTCCTTCATGAAGCTTGGCAGACCCTGTAGAAGAGGTGTGTAGGACAAAATGTCTGTAAGGACAAAACTGAGTGCAGCTTTTCTAGAATTCAACTTGCACATTTTACTCTCATTTGAAATGTGTAGCTTCTTCTTCCTTATCTATCCTCATTTTCCTTTCTCCTACTCCCTAAGTACTTTTGTTTTTTTCGGATAAAGAAAGCTCTTTTTATACATAGTTTTCATCAAGAGCCAGATCAGTTTAGTACAACATTGCCTCATTACATTATGTATGCACTAGGGAGTGAAAATATGTACATGCATATATTAATCAGAAGCGTTTAAATTAATTTTTGAAAAATATTATGTGCTTTTCAGGAGAATGTTTATACAGTAGGAAAATTTTATTGAGAATTGGCATGACATTTTCTAAGTACTTTTTCTTTCTGTCTCTGTGTCAAAAGTGCATCTTTTGACACAGAGGATGTCCACAGAGCCCAGCCTGCCTGAGAGATCCCCTGGGGTCTGAGTGCTGGGATTGTAGGAGCATGCAGTCATTCTCCACTCTAAATGTGTCTTCTCTTTTAAGACCTCTAGTAACAGTTAGGGTAGGGAATACTGTTGATGAGACAGTTAGATTAGGGTCTAAGGGAGGAGTAAGTTTTTGAGGTAAAATATTGATGCAATATTCAGTTAGGGAATTCTAGTTTACTGTTTATATGTGGGCCTTGAGTTTAGGAAACAGTTCTGGGACTAGATGAGGTGATAACGTATGTCAGTTTATGTTTCTTATTGTTTCTCTTTTCTTTTTTGGAGACAAGGTCTTCATATAGTTCAGGCTCATTTTGAACTCACTGTTTAGGCTGGCTTTGAATGCACAGTGATCTTCTTGCCTCAGCCTCCCAAGTGCTGGGAGTACAGGTGAGCACCATTATGCCCAGCTTGTTCCCTGTTGTTTTAATGGCTAAAGAGCACACCTGATGGTAGAATTTTGTGATTACTTTGGCAGCACATATACTAAAATTGATGATAGAATTTTTTACACCAGAATGTTGTCAATGGAATAATACAAAATCATGTCTACCCACATGTGGAATTTAAGTAGTTTATATATTTCACAGTTCTCTCTGCTGCTATATAGTGTGACATAGAATTTTGTTCTTTTTATTAAAAAGTACTCCATATTTATTCAGGAGTGATCTTAGTCATATGTACGTACAGGTTGAGTGGCAGTTTTGTGACATTCTTTGGGCTTTATGTTAAATTAAAGGCACTTACCTCTCAAATACGCACTTGTACCAACCAGTGTAACCCTAATTTTACTTAGTTATTTGTTGTATAGCGTAATAGTGATGCTGGCAATTCAGATATGCCAAAGTGCATCCTTCAAGTATCATCTCATGTTACAGAAACAGTTACTGGGATAAAACAAGGTATTTTAAGAGACTACACTTCTATTACAGTATATTGTTATAAATGTTTTTTATTTATTAAGTATTATGGTTAATCTCTTACATTCCTAATTTGAGTTAAACTTTATCATGTTACGTGTCTGTAGGAAAAAACATGGCTTATATAGGGTTTGGTAACATCTGCGATTTCAGGAATTCCTAGCAGTCTTGGAACACACCATAGAAATTTTTTAAAGTACCTAAAATAAAACTTTAGAGCTGTTCATTCAGTCTTTTGGAAGTGTAATGTAAACCGTGGTATGGGACACATCAGCAGCACATGTCGGTCCTTCCCTCCCCATGAGTCCTCATCCTTCCGTTTCCTGAAAGTGTGGAGTGGAGCGGAGCACAGAGCTCATGAACATGGCATCCCTCCACGTTATGGGTGTTGCTAGCTCTCCATAAGGGCCAGCTGTAACAAATACCTTAGGCCATGTTGGCTGTGTGCTCTCTTTGGAAACAACTTAGTTCTGCCACAGTAGTGGGGAAGCTGCCAGCCACACATGTATGGGGACACATGGGTGAGGCTGTGTCCAGTAAAAATTTACAGAAACAGGCTATGATCTCTTGGCCTGTGACCCCTAGCTTGCTCCCCTTTGCTCTAGAGTGCATGGATTCACTGTCCTGAAGGATACTATTGTTTTTATTTACTGACTTAGGACCTCAGGATTACCTTTACTAGATTTCTTTCAAAATTAATTAATAGCTATTTGGATGTGAAACATTGCATCTTAGTTTTGGTTTCTTTTTTGAGACATGCTTTTTTGGCATTGAAGGATACAGGTTTTCTCTCTCTAAGCAATCTAAAACTCAATTGACATAAATACCCACACAAACCAACTGTGGTCACTTACTGTAGTAACTGATATGGTGGTATATGGTAGATCATGACTTCGAGCACATTGTTAATAATAAAGAATAGAAAGTCTTAAAGTTGTTGTGTACTATAGGAGCCTTTAGGGTTATTAGATTAGAGGGATGATTTCACGTTAGTTTGAATCTGTATCAGGTTGCTTATTACCTGCTCATTTACGATGGATATTGGTGTGTTTGTGCTTTGTAGCTACTACAGGTCTAGGCTGCTATGGCTGCTCGTAAGCTTCTTAAGGTCCCTTTGGAGCCCTGGTTGCTTGGCAAGAGAAAAGGCAGGAGCTGCTGGAAGCTATGAGGACAGATGCAGGCTGCAAGGTAGCCCCTGGGGAACACTGGGCATATCGACTGAGGTTTGCGTGTGTGGTTGTATATGAACTTGGGGGTTTTTACTAGGCAGAACTTGTGGCCACATAAGTTAATTAGTGTATGCTGCAAATGATCTTTGTTTTAGGGATTCTGCAGTTTGAGCTCTTTAAGAAATTAAAAATATGCAAATCAGAAAATTCTGTTTTGGGTGTATTCTTGTGTTTGATGAAAGTACTTCTGACCTTTAATAATAATATTATAGGTTTTAATAATGGCTACTACTTATCCATTAAAAAAGGTCAGTCTACAATGGAAGCTTGAATAATCAGAGGAGTTTTATGATTAGAATTTAATTATTTCAAGCTCACAAGAATATTAGGAGACTCTAGAGGGCAGTGTAATTCAGCATGTTCATGCTTCTGTTGGCACTGAAATTTTGTTTTGCAAAACTAATTTACTCTGAAAGAACAATCCAGGTATTTTCAACCTCTTCCTTACCAGATGGCAACCCAGTTTGGCAGAAATGTTTTGGAAAGGAGTGATCTGGTTTGGCTTAGAAGGTCAGATTCATTTGATCCTAAAGAATAGCCTGTTTGGTTTAAAACATAGTTACTAAAGCTAAGTGTGGTGGCACATGTGTTGTAATTTTAGCATTTGGGAGGTTGAGGCAGGAGGACTGAGATCTCAAGACCAACCTGGGATACCTAGTTGAATTTGAGGCCCCGTCTTGGGAGAAGTAACCAGTAGAACATTCTGGCTTGGAAAAACTAGACTTCTGTTATTAACTTTTTTTTGTGCCAGGGTTTGAACTTAGGACCTTGCTCTTATCAGGCAAGTGCTCGAACCACTGAACTTAAAAACCCTGCCCTATGTTGCTTTTTTAGACCTTTGTGAAACATTAAGCAAAAGGAATAGTTCATGTTGTATTTTCAGATCTTTTTTGAGGTAGGAAGTGAGTATTAGAGAATTATTCTGGCACTTTTATTTTTATTTTTTACACTTGATCTTAGCCAAAAGGCCGAGAAGCGATATTTTTATTTTTTAACACAAGTAGTACGTTTATTAGAAAAGACAGTTATGAAATATCCTTATATCTTTCCTTAAGAAATTAGAAATAAAAGACAAAATAAAACCGAAAACAAATAGAAGAAAATAATAAAGATCAGAAAACACAATCCCTTATCAAAATGCCAGCACCAGCTGAGGATTTGGCTCAGTGGCATATGTGTCTGCCTGGCAATTGCAAGGTTGTGAGTTCAGTCCCTGGCGTGTGCGCGCGCGCACACACACACACACACACACACACACACAAAGAAAAGAAAAGCCAACATCATTTTTCACAAAGATTAACATTTTGATTCTTACATTTCTGTAGAAATACAGAAGACTCAGAATAGTCTAAATATCTTTGATAAAGGAACAAAATTAGAACTTCAGCCCTCCCCAATCCTACCACAGAGCTACACCAATCATGACAGAACAGCACTGATACCAAGATAGACCACCAGTGTACCAATATGAAGTCCCAGAATAGACAACCACATAACAGACAATTGATTTCTGGCAAAGATGCAAAAGCAATGTAAGTGGAAGAAGGATTGAACTTTCAATAAATAGGCTGGAACAACTGGATATCCACATGTAAAAACCCCAAACCTTACATATACCACATCAGAAAAGTCAACGCAAAATGGCCCTCAGTGCGTTAGCTGAAGTAAAGGCAGGTGCGACCTGAGTTGTTGCTCTGGCTGAGGTCATTACCTCTGGGACGAAAAGACTGGGACAAGGTGTAGGAGAGAAGGCGAAACCTACAGGGGTGAAGGGAGGCATTGAGTTTGCTTCTAAACAGGCCATGTGGATGACAAAAGAGGCCGCTATGCTGCTGCTGCTGCTGCTTTTTAAAACTGTCTTAACTAATTTTATATACATATACATATACATATACATATACATGTACATGTTTTTTCTTTCAGCTTGTCACACGAATGAAACAACATGATGTTTACACGTGTGACTTATTTCACTAATAAGTTCTCAAGCTGCATCCACTTACCTATAAAAGTGTCCAGTTTATCATTCTTTATGGCAGGGTACCACATCTTTTTATCCATTCCTCCGTCGTTGGGCATTTAGGTTGTTTCCACGATCTGGCTATTAGAAACTGTGCTGCGGCTGACATGTTTATTAACAAGTCTGAAAGTGGCATTGTTGAAACCAGTGTTTGGTTATTGTTAGTGCTGAACCTTTCAAAACTTCTCAAATGTTTGCATTTAGCAAGATGTAAAATTATGTTAAATTACCTTTCCCTCCAGTCCTTAAACTTGGGAGTATTCCCAGGGAAATCTAATCCATATATTTTTGGCTCATTTTACTGTAGTCATCAAATGTGATTAGGAAAGAACTGTTTTGAAGTCTAAAAGAGTTTTTGGAGGCTTTAATCCTCTCCTCCCCCACTTCCAGGCAGAAAGTGGGAATTACAAAGGGCTAGTTAACAAATCTTAGAATTTTAGGTTTAAGTTTTCTTTTTTGTCTTTTTGAGACAGGGTCTCACCACGCAGTTCAGGCTGGCCTTGAGCTTGTTTTGTAGCCCAGGCTGGTCTCAAACTTGCAACAATCCCTTTGCCTCAACCTCCTGGGTGCTTTGGATAGGTGTGCGCCACCACGCCCAGCTAGGTTGAAGATTTTAAATCATGAGCTGCATCTCCCACCTCCTCTGTTCCCCGCAGGGTCTTCCTAGGTAGTTTAGGTTTCTTGAAGTCCCTGTGTAACAGCCTGGCCCTAACTCATGATCCTCCTGGCCAAATTGCGAATTGAGAAACTGTCTTTGTTTCTGTGACTGATGTTATTATAGTGTAGAAATTGGTAAATTCAGTGGTTAAATGTGACAGACGTTTGGGATTGAGTTTTTAGTTCTGATTTTGACCTTCAAATGAGTTTAAACAAAATGTAGTTATTCAGTGTGTTCTTTTTCTTTATCTGATCAGGGATAATTCAAGGTTACCATTCATGCTTGAAGTATGTTTGTTAAAACATGTTGAAATTCTTGGATAAAAGATCCTGTACAAGAGCAAATAATACAAATTTTAGAAAATACCATATGGAGAGTCTGTTTTTGGTATGTTCACAAAGGTTATAGATATCAGCTATAGTAATATTCATTGTCCCTGTCCCCTGTCCCCCTGTCCCCCTGTCCCCCTTCCTCCCTTCCTCCCTTCCTCCCTCTATGTGTGTGTCTTCCTCTCATTACTGGTTATTGAATCCAGGATGCCCCACCATTGAGCTATCCCCCCCAGCTCTTTTTAATTTTTTAATTGTGAGACAGTTTTGCTTACTTGCCTAGGCTGGCCTCAAGTTTGGGGTCTTCTTGTCTCAGCCTCCTGAGTTGCTGGGATTATAGACTGCAACGTTGGCTTCCTTAGTCCTCCTGTTTTTCCCTTTTTCCTTTGGTACTAGGAATTGAACTCAGGATTCATGTTCTCTGGGCAGGTGGTGTGCTGCTGAGGTTACTCCTGGTCTTGTTTTTTCTTATTAAGATAATTATTCCATCCATTGCAACATTTCTTTCTACCTCTAGTTGGATAAAATAGTTATTTGACTTAGTTATAGGGATTTCTTCTTTGGAGAAACAAATCAGGGATGTTTTATAGAAATAATAGATTGTGCATTAGTTTTGTTAACTGTATTGGGTGTAGCTTTACCTCTGGCAATACCTGTGTATATCCTTCCCCCATCCTAGTCACAGAAAATAATATGAAATAGCTATTTACATGTATGAAATACACAACAAACACTGTAACCTGAAATTAGGTGCTGTAAAAATTTATATAGAGTTTGTGTGGTTAAGAAAGGATTTTTTTGTTTTTAAGAAAAAAGGAGTGTTTCGGGGAAAATTGACTCTTCATTTATAGAGGATCTAGAAATAGAAGGTAAACATTTTAAGAAGGGATAACAAGTAGTGAAAGTAAGTCCCTGATTTTACAAAGGATCTGGGAGTTAATGGTTTAATTCTCAAACTTGAAATTAACAAACTTACTAAATACTTTTTTTAATTCTAGCAAGTGACAGAGTATTACTTTGCTATAGATAGTTATTACTTAGGTTTTCAAAAAATTGAACGTAAATGGCCAAAGTTGGTATTTTGAAACATACAGAAAATTTCTCTAACCTAAGATTTAAATACTATTTAAATGTATTCAATATGTGCAACTCAATTACTTTCTCATATATTGTAAAACTTCTGTATGCACAATACCTCATTCTAGTCCTTTGGAGCAAAGTTACTATTTTTCCCCAGTTTACCTAAATCCTTTGGTTTGATTTCTGTAATTTTATTTCCCCATTTTACCTGTTTCTTTCTTCATCTTGGTGAGGTGGTTTTTTAAAAAAATTTTTGTAGCTCCTTTTGCTTCAGAGAAAAATATTTTGAAGTTCTGAGTATAAAAATATCTTGACTTGTTTGTCTGAATGTCTTGTTGTTATGTGTGGACACATACTTTCCTGCATTACCTAAGAGGATCACTTGTTGTTAATTGGTAGTTTGAGATCTGGCATAACCACAAAATGGAGGTGTCAGCTGATCAGTGCTGGCAGGAGTTTGCTTCCAGCTTCAGGTTTGCCCATCAGAAGACACTTCCTTCAGTAATGACACCCCTTCTGATCAAGCTGCTGTCAGCTCCTGCATTATGTTTTGTAACTCCTTAAACAGCTAGAATAGGAGCAGGCAAGCTTTTTATGAAAGTGGCCAGGTGATGTTTGTGGTTTTGTAGGCCCTGCAATCTTTGTTGCATTTATTCAGCCTTGAGTTTGTCAGACAAAAGCAGCTATAGATGGTATATAAGTAATCAGGCATGAGTATTTCCAATAAAATTTTATTAATGGATGGAAGAATTTGAATTTGTTGTGATTTTTATGTGTCACAGAATATTATTATTCTTTTGAAACCATTCTTCAGTCATAATAGCTGCCCACAAGGAAGCAATGGGCTGGGTTTGCCCTGTGGTGGTCGTGTTTTACCAGTCTCTGAACTAGAAACCCAGCAAGGAGGCATATAGATGTGGTTGTTTATTGACAACTTTAACTCATGCATAGGATTGTTTTTGTTACTACTAAATGTAGCATGAGTGAGTGCATTTATAAATGTGTTAGGCAATATAACATGATTTCTGGAGATAACTTTTGGTTGAACAAAATTAAAACTGGTTTTCTTCATCAGTAGATGTGTAAATTGCCAAAGTTTGTGGCACAAAGTTTTTATTTACAAGTTGAAGTAAGGCCGGGATCCATCAGAACTGTATAGGTTTGTTTGGTATAAGGGCTTCATTAAAGGGGAGGAACAGCCTTTATGGCTGTTTGAGCTTGTGATTGCTGTTTTGGTGTATTCTGTCCCAGCCCCTTGATTTGTGCAGAGCCATCATGATAATTCAGCTACAAAGTAAGTTGTCTCAAATTGTGAGCCTTTCTTAGCATTACAGCTTTTTATCTGGAAGACTGAAAGAGCCAAATTGTCTTTGTACAGATAGGGGCCACTTTGCTTCTGCTTAAGCCTAAAACCCAGCCTCTGTTAGCTTCTGTTGGCACTAAATATTGCCTTGACACCATATATTTCACAGCAGAAGTATGTCTTCTTACTTACCTTTCAGCAGTTGCTCAGTTTGAAGAATTGTTATTTCTGTTGGTCCTTGCTATGACCAAAGTTAGTGTACACAGCACATTCTCATGGGGGCATGAGAGTGATTTAGTCAGGGGAACATTTTAAAGACCTTGTGAGGTAGCATTCTAAAATGAATTGAAGAAAAAGAGTGGTTAGTGCTTAAAATGATTTTTTTTTATCAGAGTTTACATTTCTCCATTTAGTACTTGGTTCTGCAGCACATGTACTGCAGCATGTCTTTTATTTTATTTTTTATTTTTTTCACCGGGGATCAAACTCACGATCTCATGCTTACCAAGCAGGCACTTAGGCTGCTGAGCTAAATCCCCAGCAGTATTTCTTTTTTAAAAAGCTTTCATAACTCTGTGGTTTCTATGTTCTTAAAAGGAATAAAAAAATTCCTGTTTGTATTTCTCATATTGAACTGCGGCTGCTCACCTAATTACTGTGTGACTGGTCTTGGTGAACGCCTGTCCAACTATCTCCCTTAGTTCTCACCTGAGGGCGCGCTTTGGCTGATTTGTGGTGTGGTTAGATTTTCCTCCCCTTTGTTGTCATTCTGGCCTCCGTGCTGTGAATGGCTGAGTTGATGTTTGTCAGGCTGTTAGGAGTGAGCAGCTGAGTAAGTGCTGACCTGCGTGCCCTTCTGAGGCGCATTCTCCTGACAGGTCTGATTGCTTTGTGCTGTGGGTTGTTGGCAATAGGTATGTAGGCGGCTGACGAGGAAGACCTGCACTGAATCTCCATGTCAGATAGCTTTGTATTTTGGAGGGTGGGGCCCAAATTTAAATCCTGGTTCTGAAATTAACTATATGGGTTCATTGAACAAATGGTATTCAACACTTTTTGCTCCTTGCTTTGCTCATTTATAGAGTGAAGGTAATAGTATTTGTCTTGTAAGAATATTGTCATATTTATAAAATATTTAGAGCCAGTAATTGGCACAAAGTGTGTTTCCTGAATATCATTACCATCATCATCATTTCAGTTTGGATGAAAAACAGTTGATGTTTTAAGTGGGAAATTATCAGAATTGAGTTTTGAAAAAAACTAGTTTGATGGCAAAGGGGAAATTGGATGTGATTCATGTTAAGCGAAGAGGGCCGGGAGATCATTGTTACAGGTTATGTTCTTTAAAATCCGTATATTGAAGTCCTTTCCCTAAGTACCTTAGAATATAACAGTAATTGGAAGTGTAGTGATTGCAGATGTAATTAGCTAAGATGAGGTCATTAGCGCTTTTAGCAGGGACTGATCCAGCACAATTCCTCTTCTTGCAAACAGACTCATGTTAGAGGGGAAACTGGAAGACAGCTGGGGGAAGACACAGCCCTCAGTAAACCCAGGAAAAGGCTTCTCTCACAGCTCTCAGAAGGGACTCGTGCTGTTAATGTCTCCGTCTTCTAAGTTGTCCCTGCTGGAATCGAGTTTATGGTTCTCCTGCCTCAGCCTCTCAGGGTGCTGGATTATGAGGCATATCCCATCACACTTGGCAGTGGTAGTACTGTGTTAGGGCAGCCCTACGAAACTAGGCAGAAAATGAAGTTCTGAACCCAGACCATGTTGGTGATGCTGGAGTGGTAGAGAGAGATGTTTAAAATTCAGGATCAGTAATTAGTCACCTATTGGCTATGAGGAGGCTACAGGGTTTTGCCTGAGTGGATGGGTGGTATCATTAACTATTAGGAAAATACTTGAGAGGGGAAAGTTATGTGGCATGTTGAGTTTGAGGCACATGTAAGGTATTTCATTTCTAAGAATATTATTTTGAAGTGTGAATTACTCTTTGCAATTTTTCGGCGCTTACTGTTCGTATTTTTAAAGGTAAGTTTAAAAATGTATTGTATAATATTACTAATCTCATATTGTAATACTTTGCTCACTTAGTTTTCCTAGTTAAGCAAGCATATTGTTTGACAATAGTTTTTCTTTCTTCTTCCCTCTCTCCCTCCCCCCTCCCCCCCCTTTCTTTCTGTCTTTCTGTCTTTTAAATCTTTTTAGCCAGCTCACAGTCCTCCCAGATTACCTTTCCAAAGTGCTGGCGTTACAGGTGGGTGCCACCGTATCTGGCAGAAAGGGTTTTTTTTCTCCCTATACCAGGGATCAAACTCATGATCTGACATTTAGCAGGCAAGTGCTTGAGCCACTGAGCTAAATCCCTGGCCCCAGAAAGGATTTTAAATCATGTTAAAGAAGTATTTTTTAATGGATGATTTCATGAGTTACCTTTTTGGTAAAGTCTCCCTTAATAGTGCATAGTATCTTTTCTGCCGTCGTGCAGCGCTCCTCACTGAACTAAGGATGGAAGAGTTCTCTAGGAAGGAGATTCCTTTTCAGGCAGTGCTGAGTGTGGGGTCTGTGTAAGCTCCATGAGAAGGCAAGCGTTTGTTAGCATCTTCTCACAACCGGGTCTTTGGTGCAGTTTGTGAGGAGGGTGGACAGGAAGGACGATTGTCTGGAATGAGTTCGTCTGGGTGAAGTTGGTCAGCTGTGTCAAACAGATAGCTTCGTACCTGCTGCCAGCCAAATTCCCGGACCAGACACTGCTGTCCCCCAACCCCAAGCAATTCAGTGTCTTTTTATGTGCCTGGGATTGCAGGTAGATAGGCTGGAGTCAAGGTCCCCCCATCTTCTCTGATACAAACTAGTGGTTTCCTAAAAGGCTTGGAGAGTGAAGGAAGGACTTGTACAGGGGCCACACTGATGGTCTGGCATCCTAATTAAGCAACAGTGGGCTCAAACTGATTTCCTCAAGACTAGTTTTTCTCCTTTCTGCTGTATGTGAAGGTAGGTCTGTGGCTCTTTGGTCTTGGTCTTGTGGCCTGTTCCGTCCCAACCTGCGTGCACCTGGCTATGCAGATGTATAGTGCATGTTCATAATGACGATTTACTCATTGATTCTGCTTTTACTTGTTTTTAAAGACAGTCTTGCTATGTCTTCTAGGTTGGTTTTAAACTCACTATGTAGCCCAGTGGGCCCTTGAGTTCATCATGATTCTCCTGCTTCGGCCTCTCAAGTGCTGGGGTTACAGTAGGCTAGTACTGGGGTTACAGGTGTGAGCCACCACACCTAGCTACAGACTTACTGCACTAACTAATGTGCAGATGTCTGCAGACACTCTCCATTTGCATTTTTGGCAGTTTCACCTCCTTGAAGATAGTCACTACAAATAGTTCCTTTTGAAAGAATTGAAAATTTCTATACCGAATTGTGGAATTTTATTTCAGTCATTTTCAAGAAAAGCAGATGAGAAAATGACACTTTAAAATTTTGATTTATGTTTGAGCTGTGAAATTTTCTATTAACATACATTGCCATAGAAGAATCCAGAAGATTGGTTTTGCCCTGTATAATCTGAATTCTTTTTTCTTATATTTTTCTCTTTTCAGGGATTTGCACCCAGTCTTGTGGTGGCCCTAGAATCACCTCACGGAGGAGGGGTTTGGCTAGACAGACAGCACAAGCAGGAAGGGAGGAGTGACAGTGGAGTGTCTGGGGAGCTGTCACAGGGGCGGCTGACCGTCACTGACAGGCGTCTGTTGAGGCCCCTGGGTCTGAATCAGGTCTCAGTAGGACCGCAGTGGGGAGGGAGTGTCCTGAGGGTGAGATGGACTGTGAAACATGAAAGTTGTTGAGACCCGAGAGGCTTAGTGTTGGGTGTGCACAGTTGCTAATGATGGTACAGCCTGCTACTTCTGTCACCCCTGTGTCCAGTTAGTGCCTCAGGGAAAGCTGTCAGGGACAGGCCTTTCTCTCTGCTGGGTTTGACACACTCTGTTTTCCTTTACTCTCAGCCTTTTTTTTTTTTTTTAAACTACACTCCCCATCAGGCGCCACTTTATGTCCAGCCTTTCTTTTCTAATTCTTCCTTGGTTACCTCAGGAAAATACTTCTTTCCCAAAAAACTGACCCCAATTGTGGCTGCTTAAATATAGACAGGAAGCTTATAATACTTGCTCTAAGCCAAACAAAGCTCCATATTTTTAAAGTAAAAATTTTCATCATAAAGAACGTTTCCTTAGCTTGTGAAAATACCCTGCAGACTCACTGATAGCCTCTGTAAGTAGCTCCTTTTGCATCAGTCTGTTTTTGCTCAGCTACTAACATTAAAAATAGAAACGATTCTTATTCAAGAATTTCGTAGATATTCAGCAATATTATTTTCTATAGTTTTTCACTGAAACGAATACATAGCAACCTGTTACAGATTTGGTAGGTTAGTGACCTATCCTGGCACTATAATTCTAATTTGTAAAATTGTGTGGGATGTAAATTTTAAATAACCTACAAGTGAACTTGGGAACATAATGGAGTTACAAATTGAGTACCATCTGTATTTCGTAAGGCACATCTAAAAAAGTTACCATATTTTTTCTTACTTTTCAGATTCCCCCATTTAATCATGACCTGGTGTTGTCCTTACTGCAGTGGGGAGCCAGGTCCAGGCCCCTGCTTGGTCTCTTAGTGAAGCGTCACAGTAGGTGCCCTCCAGTCATGCACTCAGCCTCTTCTCTACCCTCATAGCCAGAGTGACCAGACAGAAGCAGAGCAGATGCTCATTCTCTTGCTGACCAGATGCTCATTCTCTTGCTGACCACCTTTTGATGACCTCTCCAGCTCCTATGTGGCAAGAGGGCTGAGTGACAGGTGGCAGAGCCCTTAGCTTGTGTGTCTTGGGAATGGATCTGAAGACATGAGCATGCCGCAGAGAGTGCCTCTTACACAGAACCCTTACCCCGCTTGCTTGTTAATCGGGTGTGATCTGGACCTGGGAATCTGACCCATCATGTTAGGGTTCTTTTTCTCTGGTTGGAGAATAGTAGGATGGTCAATTTGTTTCTTGAACTTTCCTGGTAAAATTGAGTGTTGTTTTGGGAAATTGGCATACTTTGGTTACCTAGGAGGGAGAGCTAGGGAGAAAAGGTTTTTGTCAGGCAGCCTGTTATCTCTGGATTTCCTCTGTCAGGAATACAATCTCCCTAATTTCCTCATCACCTTTCAAGTCTCAGTGACTTGTCCCAAGGGCTCTTAGACTAGGTTAGTTTCCTGCTTCTAGGTGTTTGATGTGCGCCAGCATAATACTGGTCACACTTTACGACTCCTTGTCTAACTGGGGAGGCAAGTGCAGTGTGCCTGCAATTGTCCAGCCAAGTCTCCAGAGGAGCTTTCTAAATACACAGTGCCCTGAACTCGGAGCCCAAGAAGCAGCGTTTACAGAAGCAGCACAGCTTTTTAGCCAAGACGGAGATCACCTGCATAGCAGGAATAAGGTGGGAACACTGAAGCCAGATCCATCCAGGTTCAAATGTGTTTCTGCCACTTTGGTTTATTTCAGAACTGTTTGTAGACATACCTGTACTAAGTGTGGTGCTGGGGGGTTACTGTTTATCATTTCTGAAATGAAAAAGCCCACGTCACTAGGAGCACGTGGAAGGTAGCTATTAACGAATAATAAAAATGAAGTAATGAATTTTAACGAATAAGTCTACAGAATATATTTGTAAAAGCAGATTACTCATTGTGAAAAAGAAAATCTCTTTACAGTTGTTCAGTGATAGGCTCTGTGCCCTTGCTGTCAAGACGGAGGCAGGTGAGGAGCCAGGTGTCATGGTGCACACCTTTGATCCCAACACTTGGGAAACTGAGGCAGGAGGATTGCTGGGAGTTTAAGGCCAGCCTGAACTACAAAGAGACCCTGCCTAAAAACAAAAAACAAAACAAAAAAACAGTAACATGTTGGAGATACAGCTCAGTGGCACAGTGCCTGCCTAGGAAGCATGAGGTCATGAGTTTGATTCCTGGTACAGAAAGAAAAGAAAGAAAAGCAAAAAATGTCAGGGATGAAGGTTTACAGAAGATGGTTTAGTTTTGAGTTTTGATATTCACAGCATTGGGAGACCCATCTCATATGCTTACAGAATTAAAAAGGAACACATATTTGGTAGAATTTTTGGGTGGAGGAAGTGCTGTACTGGGGATTGAACCTAGAAGTGGTAAACTACTGAGTTATACCACCTGTCCTTTTAATTTTAATGAATTAAAAAAAATTTTTTTGAGACATGGTTTCACTATGTAATCCAGGCTGGCCTTAAACTTAATACTCAGCTCAGGCTAGTCTTACATTTGCAGCAATTCCCCTGTCTCAGCCTCCCAAGTGCTGGGATCATAGGCGTGTGCTACTGTGCAGGGCTTGTTTCTGTGTTTTAAGCAAGCTTTTGTCCCAGTTGTTTCCTCTGCTGCAGTGCCCTTTGCTAGAGGTTACTGGGTGGTTTTGCCAGCTGCCTCCCTCCCAGCCCTTCTCTGACCAGCTATTTTGGTACTGCCCAGTACCCTTTGTTGTGCACACTCATCCTCCTGCCTGATGCTGCTCTGCTTCCTCCTCCTGCTTGGTTCTCAGCATCTTGGATGTGCTGTGTAGAGGGTTATGAAAACCCTCTCTAGTTTTGCCCTGCAAACCGTAAGGTTCCTGAAGCCAGGAGTCTTTTTATGTTGTTCACAGATATATTCCAAGCGCTTAGAACAGTGCTTTTTTTGTTAAATGAGTGAAGCACATGGCACATGGTAGGCCAAGTAAGTAAGTTTTTTTAGTGAACAAATAATTTATTGAGGAAGATACGGATGTAAAATATGCCCTGTGCTGTGAAGTGCTTCATGTGGCAGTGAAGGGTAATTGATAAGAAAATAGTTCTCTGTGTGAAATTTAGCGGTAGAATTATGCAAAGGGCAGAAAAATGGCACAAGGATGTGATTGGCTCTCTAGGGAGGTGGTAGACAGGGCAAGCATTTAAATACGCTTTTGAAGAGTTGAAAACTGGCAGTTTTTAATTTATGGACTGTTGCCAAGACCATTTTTTGGTAGCCTAGAGAAAAGAGAAATGAGGAGAGTGATTTGAATACAGTACTTGAGGTTGTAGAAGCCCTTTCCTTGATAGACTTGTGTCTTACCTCTACCTTGAATGAAGAAGATCTCTGATTAACCCTCTGTGTTAGCTAAATGGCTGTTATTTCAGTCACTGCTTTAGTGTTGCTGTAGTACGTAACAAGGTGCCTGTTGGAAATGTGCTAATAGTCCTTCTCTCTTTGTTTCTGACCTACTTTGAGCCCCTTTACATATTTAGTAAGACTTCAAGGATGTAAACTTGGAACAGGAAGAATCCTTTAATGGTGGCTTACGGCTTCATGGAAACCACTGGCTGGAATGCTTAGAGCATAGTGTCCTGACTTGGCCTGGCCGCTGTGTGGCTCCAGTGCACTCTGCAGTGGGAGCGCTGAAAGGGGAGAGACGGGGAGAGGGCCTGTGGCCTAGCTGCTCAGATATGGGCCCTGCCTTGTGTGGTAGCTGCTCTGCCTGCAGGGCGCCCCCCCCCCCCGCCCCCCGCCCCATGCTGCGGCCACCGGAACAAGAATGAAGAGCAGGATGCTGAGTTAAACGATGTACTGACCTCACTGATGGGGTTTAGCCCTGGGCTGACTGTTTTAACCAGGCTCTTGCAGTAAGCCCCCAACAGAGCCCTTGCTTTCAGTGTTCTCAATGCCCACATTATTGGGCATTTCCTGTGGGTGGGGCATTCTGATGGGGCTTTACTGACCTTCCTTGGTGTCCTCATCTGCTGACCTTGTGTAACAGAAAAGAAGCATATGGAGGGGCTGGCAGTTTAGTTCAGTGACAAAAGTAACTGCATGGCAGGTACAAGGTCATGAGTTCAATGCCCTGTACCAAAAAATAAAAACAAAAACACAAAAATAAAAGCAGCAGCAGAAGAAGCACATGGAGACTGAGAGGTGAACCTGTGCAATCAGGCTAAGATTAGTGAGTGCAGAGCAGGGAGACAGTCTGTGGCTACCCTGCCTGCCTCTGACCCTTTTACCACCACCCCAGTGATCAGCCAGTGGAGGAAGAAGGGCTTCCCCTTCAGGGCGCCAGGGGCGCGAGGTGCAGGATGGAGCACTTACTTATCACATCACGTGTGAGGCCCTGGCTTTGATCTCCTGTCCTGGGAAAATGTCACCCTGAAAAATGCAGCAATGAAATTATGTGGGTGTTTTAATTCCCAAGAACCAAAAGCCAGCAACAAGAGCAACAAAATGTGTTTTAACCCCCCAGAACCAAAAGCCAGCAACAAGAGCAACGAAATGTCAGCTAACTGTGCCTTGCTTCATGTCAGGTCCATTGGGCTCACTCCATTTGCTTTTTTCTTATGAAATAGGCAGCACACCAGGCACAGTTGTGCATGCCTGTACTCCAAGCCCTCTGGGCCGACACATCAGGCAGGAGAATTGCAAATTCAAGCCCAGTCTAGGCAGTTTAGTGATTTAGGAAGCAGGGATCCTGCCTCAGTTTGAGTAGGGACTAGCAAACAGTGGGAGGAGGCAGTCGGTAAAGTTCTAGAAATTGAACAGCTTTAGATTTTACAATTTGGGGGAATTTACATCAAAGACCCAACTTTCTTTTGTATGCTGTACCTAATCTTGTTCTCTCACATTCCCTAGGGTTGGGGAGATGGAGGATGTAACAAGGGGACCATTGGTAAAACAGGTGTTTCTTTCTTGAAATTGCATGCTCTTACGGTCTTGTGTGTTAACCACTCTTAACAACTGTGTTTACTATTGAAACTGGAAGCACAAACCTTGATTGGAGTTTAGCCAGCTTTTCTGTAAATCGATTATTTTTTGTCTGGGTTTCTGCTGCAAGCTCTTTCCCACTACTTAATTGGCCCTTCAGCCACACTTAGAGTGCACATGTTAGCATTCCCACGGACGCTAGCACATGCAGCAGTCCGGCAATACTGGTTTCTGTGCGAATTACTGCTGGACTCTTGGTCGCTTCTGATAATGAAAACGGGATCCATTCTGATTATCTTTCAGCCCTCTAATGGAAATCTAGGGAGACTATGTCTGTTTCTATTCAAAGTTATCCTAATAGCTCCTAGTGGTCATTGTAAAGTCATCCATCTGAAGCATAACAGATGGCAAATGAAATAGGTATCCCAGTATTTGTTTTGCTACTGCCTAACGATACTTCTGTCTGAGTCACTGAATACTTTCAAAGTATAACCATTAAAGTGTGTTTCTACATCTTGATTTGCCACTTGGTAAATTTAATTCTAACAAATCAGAACTTTCTTCATGAGAAACTGCTTGGCAAACTTTAATTTAGGTCTTCTTAGAGGGTTATTAATGAACTTGTGAAATACATGGGAAGTACTTTTTATTGACAAAACAGTAGAATTAAAATTCAGTAGTGTTCTCAAATGCAAACTGTTGTGTTTGAGAGATACTGAAAACTACTGCAGTTGGTTGACCTAATCATTAGCTTTAAACACCCTCAAAACCTTTTAAAACACCCTCAGTTTTTCCTTCATTTTATCCATTTTATTCTGTTTAAAAAAATCTTTTGCTGATTGTCGGGTATGGTGGCACACACCTGTAATTCTTAGCACTCAGGGGGCTGAGGCAGGAGGATCACGAAAAGTTCAAGACCAGCCTGGACTACATAGCAAGACTCTGTTTCAAAACCGAACCCGAACCTGAACCCAAACCCAAACCAAATCGTGGTAAGCTCTTTAAATCAAGATGCTATATTTGTGTTTTTGTTTGTAGCTTATATCTTTTCTCTTTTTTTGTGGTGCTGAGGATTGAACTTGGGGGCTCATGCATGCTAGGTAAGCAGCCCTGCCACTGAGCTAAGCATCTTTACCATGGCGTTGTACACCTTCAGCTATGCATGTATCTGTCTCTCAGTGTATTGTCTTTTTTATTTTTATTTTTTAAGACTTAGTCTCACTAGGTTCAGGCTGACCTTAAACTTACAGTGATCTTCCTGTGTCAGCCTCCTGAGTGCTGAGATTCTTTTTATAGTTGTTCAGTTAGTGATATGAAGTATGATTGAAAAATTCAGTGAGTGTTTAAATTTAAAAAATTATCCCAATAAAAGCTTGTTCCTGCCACTTTCTGAAGCATTTCTGGAAGTTCTGTTTCATGAATGTTTTTAATTGTGCTGTCATGATTGCTTTAATGTCCTAAATTGATGCAAAATGTGTACCTTTCACGGTCCTTCTGCCTCTGGAGAAGAGTGGAAAGTCACATAGCGCTAGGTCTTGTGGATAAGGTGGATGAAGCCACACTGTCAGGTTTTATAAGACTGCTTTTCCAGTGGGTGGCAGCTGAAAGCAGCGCTCACCATATTTTTGATCACACCTTGTGAAGGCATTCATGAAAGAGGACTTCCAGAACTGCTTCACAGAGTGGTAAGAGTGGTGGTTTGTGCTTGAAGCGAGTCGGAGTATTTTGGCAGAGTTAAAGACAATGTATCTTTTACTGTAATACATTAAAAACTTGTAGACACTGATCATGTATTTGGATGATAGGATGGTACCATGCATGTTTGTTTGATTTATTTATTTATTTATTTATTTATTTATTATCTTGTTGAAACAGGGTCTCTCTATTCAGTTCAGGCTGGCCTTGAGCTCACTTTGTAGCCCAGGCTGGTCTCGAACTCACAATGATCCTCCTGCCTCAGCCTCCCGAGTGCTGGGATGACAGGGGTGAGCCACCACGCCCGCCTCCTGGTTTACCGCTTAAAACCATTGCTTCTGTTATTTTACTGCTATCACTATTGCAGAGGGACATGTTTACATTTTTCTTTTCTCGTTCAGGCCTTACCTACTGAGTTCACCCAGTGAAAGATGAGATTGCAGTCTTTCTGTGCTGCCTGCTCTCTCCTTCCATCTCCAGGGTAGTCACATCGAGGTTTGTGGTTTAACCAGTATGAATGTCTTGTTCTTACAGGAGTATTGATAGCGTGAAAGCTGAAACAAATTTATGCTATGATTCTCTATTCTGTTTCTTCTATAACTTGTTTGATTTCTTTGCTGGAATTAATAATTAATCTCTTTTGTTTGTTTCCTTGCTTAGTTTTGTATGTTTAAGGCTAGCCCAAACTACATAACAAGACTGTCTCAGCCCCTCTCCCTTTCAGAAAGTGTTTAAGGGTATCGCTCTGTCATTTCCAGTTTGCAGGAAAGAAGTCTGAGCACTGCATGGTGTACACTGAACTGAGAGCCAGGAAGAGTGTTTTAGGGTGGTTGTTGCCATTGCATCTTTGGAGTGATAAAGCTCCTTAGAGCCACAAGGAAGAATAGGAGGCTCAGCGAATGCCATTTCCTGCTTTCCTCGTGTGTTAGGTGTGGCCCTAGGTCTCCCTTAGGGGTGCTCAGGGAGGTATGCATTAGTGTTGTTATTGTTACTCTTGGTGTGGTACTGGGGATTTCTCTGTCTGTGTGTGTGTGTGTGTGTGTGTGTGTGTGTGTGTGTCTGTCTGTCTGTCTGTCTCTTTTTTTGAGACAGGGTCTCGCTCTGCAGTTCAGGCTGGCCTTGAGCTCACTTTGTAGCCCAGGCTGGTCTCAAACTCGCAGGGATCCTCCTGCCAGCTTCCCGAATGCTGGGATTACAGGCGTGAGCCACCATGCCCAGTTTGGTACTGGGGATTTCAACCCAGGGCCTCCACATGCTCTGCCACTGAGCAGTGTCCCAGCTCTTTTTATTTAATTTTGAGACAGGGTCTTGCTAAACTGTCTAGCCTGTTCACAAACTTGAGACTCTCTTGCCCCAGGAGTGGCTTTGTTAAAACATTTTCCTTCTCTGCATACCTCAGTGTTAGTGGCAAAACTTTTGTAGTATTAATAACCCTTTCTGTTTGTATTTTAAAGCAAACACAAAGTTGTATGGTACTGTGGTTTTCAGACTTCATACGTTTTTTGTGCTGACAACTGAACCTAGAGTCTCACACATACATCCCATCCCTCTGTATTTTAAGTGGCATGTGAGTATTAAAAATATTTTCACTTTTTTGATTTAAAGTTTTCATAACATCATAACACTTAAGTGGTGTATATAAAGGTTTTTTTTTTTTTTAATTTTAAAGACAAGGTTTTGCTGTGAGGTTTAGGCTGCCGTTGAACTCACTATGCAGCCCAGGCTGGCTTCAAATTTACAATCCTCCTGCATCAGCCTCTCAAGTACTGGGATTTTAGGCCTGTGCCACCATACCCAGCAAAAAGGCATTGTTTTTGATTACCTCCATAGACGAAGAATAGGAATACCAAATTACACTTTTTTTTTTTTTTTTTTTGGGCTACAGGGGCTTGAACTCAGTCTCATGCTTGTCAGGCAGGCACTTATGCTGATGAGCTAAATCCCTGGCCCTGTACTTTTTGAGATAAAATATCTTTAATGTTGGGTAAGTTATGAGCATGCTTAACGCTGTAGCAGTTTTTTTTTTTTTTTTTGAGACAGGGTTTTGCTATGCAATTCAAACTGGCCTTGAACTCACTTTGTATCCCCCGCTGGCCTGGCAGTGATCCTCCTGCCTCAGCCCCCAGAGTGTTGGGATTACAGGTGTGTCCCACCATGCCCAGCCTTAGAATTTTGAATTATTAAACTCTGTTTCCTTGTAAGCAGAAACTGAGCAGTGTGTGGTGGTACACATCTATAAATTCAGCACCCTGGGAAGTGAAGCTGGAGGGTTAACAAGTTCAAGTCCAGCTTGGGCAGTTTAGCAGTATTGCAAAAGACAGCCTCGAAGTAAACAGTTCAAAAGGGTTGGGGGTGTATAGCTCAGTGACTGCACTCAGTGCCTAGGGTGGGGAGGAGGCAACCATTGTGTTGAGGATTTGTTGTTGTTGTTGTTGAAGGTAATCTATATAGATCTAAAAATTTTTTTTTAAAGCAAGAATTTATATTCCAGGCCAGGCGTGGCTGCGCGTGCCTGTAATCCTAGCACTCTGGAGGACTGAGGCAGGAGGATCACTGTGACTTTGAAGTCATAGTGGGGCTACAAAGAGTTTACATCCCCGGAAATCATTACTGTTATGTTTGATCACAACAATTAATGTTACTGTAATCATTAGAAATGAAGTATTTAATAGACAGCATGCATAAGGTGACAAGCCTGGTACTGTATTAGTTCATAACCCCAAGACTAGAAAGGGAGGCTTTCTTAGGGTGTGTTTGTATGGTTTTTCTTCAACTATAATAAAGAACAAGTTGATCCTTGTCCAGTTATTAAATTAGCTCCTATTAATTTTGAAGGGTATCTTACAAATTTATGATTCAGATTCCTTTTTTTTTTTTTTTTTTTGGTACTGGGGATCGAACTCACGACCGCTCGCTTGCAAGGCAGGCGCTTATGCTGCTGAGCTAAATCCCTAGCCTCTATGATTCAGATTCTATAGCAAACCTTATTTTAGGGTAATGAGTTTTTCTAGTTCTTTGGCCGCCATTTTGGCCCTTTCCCTATGGATAGAAACATTATTGGCTGAAAAGATTAAACTGTAGTCCTCTGTAACCCCTGACTGCAAACTGTGACTCTGAAGCGACTTCCTGTTTTTAAAGCTTGTCTGACCTTCCTGAGAAAAAGACCAGTGTTGTTGTGGTTCTATTTTGGTTATTTTCACTTTAAAGAAATACTGTTGAATTTTTCTAAAGTACTTGAGTATTATAAAAAAATGATTAATGCTCCAAAAATGTAAATAGCACAGGATTCATGTTTGCCTTTTTCTAGGCCTGCAATAAAAAAACAATAGAACCAAGCCAGCTTTTAATGTGCCTCTGTTTGTTAAGCAACTACAATCGGAATGTCAGGAAAATCTCACAACATTAAAGGACCTGCCCCATTCTGGGGAGATTGTAAAGGAAGCATTTGGCAGTCATTTCCTTTCACTTGTGAGAATGAACATGAATTATGTTATAATCCTTTAAACATACCAGAAGCAGCTGATAGGGCTTTCATTTTTCACTGTAGATTTAGCTTGCTCTGAAGATTGGAAGGGATAGCTAGTGTTTAGATTTTATTTTTAGAACTAATGAGATGATGTAAACAGTTGAAATAAGTCTGAATCTTCTGTTGTACTAAATTTTGTTTCCTGAAGCCTAAATATTTGGTTTATCTGGTCAATTAAAATTAAACTCCAGAATTGGATGTTCAGCATTTATCTTAATGACAGCCTCACTCAGTGCTAAACTCCTTTCTAAAAGAACAGACAAAAACCACCCTGTGTTGTTTAGGTTGAACATTTTGAAACTGTGATTTTTGCCTTAGCCAGCGATTGTATCATGTTTGAATGTATACTTTGAACTAGAATCTTCTGAGGTTAGAGAAGCAATTGGTTTTTAGTCAGAAAATTATTAGATCTATAATTCTATCTTTGTTTAAATTGGCAAAATAGTATTCAAGTTTTGAAACATTTAAAAGTGTATTTTTTCCTGAAAAAGGTGTATGATATGATTTAAAATTATTTAGTTTATTGGTGGCACAGTACTGTAATAATTAGTACAAAACTCTGTTTTGAATTTGAATGCTTTTTTACCTGGCTGTTTGGTTAGTATATTGAAGTTCTGGTATAATTATTACAGTTGGGGTTCTAAGTTGTCTCAAACTTACTTCTAACAGATAAACTTGCCTGGGTCTCCCCACTTACAAGCTCAAGATAGATGAGACGTGTCATTCTAAGCATGTTGTCAGGGTTTGAGCCCCTGCACAGAACTGTGTGTTTAACCCGTAACACTTAACTTTCCCAAACCAGAAACTTCTCTTCAACTGCATTTTGTCCATGGGAAGTATTTTTCTGTTCTAAAAGAAGTCTGTTATAATTTGTTCTGTATACTCTTGAGACCCCCTAGTGAGATTTGAAGACCCCCCCCCAGTGAGATTTAAAGTAGAAATGAGAAAGTACTTAAAATATTTAATAGCACACGCTGTCTAGAGAGTCGTGCTCTCACCCCTGCAGACTTTTTTCATGCTCTTTATCTGTGACAGGGCTGCACATGTCTGCAAACTAAACCTACCTCTAGTGCCTCTGCTGGTTTTTTTTCCTGCCTCTGGAATATATTTTATTGATATTGATACTTTTTTACCCTATGAGATAATTAGTAGCAGTTTATTACTCTTAAATGTATAGTTGGATATTGTGCTGAGAAGTACAAGACAGTATTTTACTTAGTGTCCAGCTTTGTACTTACATGCTTAATGCAGGAGAATGTGCTCTTGAGTTTTATTAATGGCTATTCTGTCTTGATTCTTATAATCTGATATTATCTGTAGCTGTTTTGATTTTAAGAGTCCATTATAGGGTCGGGGTATAGCTTACCAGCACAAGTGTCTGCCTAGCAAGTGCAAGGTCCTGAGTTTGATTCCTGACACTAAACACTTTTTTTTTTTTTTTGTACTGGGGATCGAATGGACGACCTTGTATTTGTGAGGCAGGCACTTAGGCCCCTGAGCTAAATCCCCTGCCCTCCCAGCACTAAACAAAAAGAGTCCATTATATTGGTTTTAGTTGTATTTACCTAGATTGAAATTAATTCACACCTGTAATCCCTGTAGTCTAGAGGCTAAGGCAGGAGGATTACTGGGCTACATGCTGAGGTCAGGCCAGCCTGGACTATATAGTGAGATCTGTTTTTTTTTTTTTTTAATTTTTTCGCAAGTTTTATTTGTAAATATATAAGAGTAAATATTAGTATGCTAGCATTAAAGGATGTAAAAATTCACTTCTTCACTAGTACTCATGGAATATCTGCCTAGTTATTGTAACACATATGTTCATGGCTTTCTGCTAAGTTTTTCTGAGGATGTAATTATCAGCAGCCTGACTCTTTTTTATTTCATTTCTTTGCCTACAGAAACCATGTGAGTAAATTCTTAAATGTTGATTGTATAAAAATTAATACCATAAATGAATGGACAGGTAATTAGGTAGATTATTTCTAAAAATCATATTTGTAAAGGCCTGACTTTAATTTGTATTTAAGGCTTGTGAGCTAAGGCTTAGGTGATAGTTACCTACCCTCAAAAGAAATGGATATAAATCATTCAGTAGTGCTAAAAGCTAAAGTAGTGGTTATGTTTACTGTGCTAATTCTTATTTCACATGAATTTTGGGATATAATTTCATTTAAAAAAGAAATGATACTAGGTGTGGTGATGCACACCTGTAATCCTTAGCATGGGGCAGGCTGAGGCAGGAGGGTTACCCAGCCTAGATTACATAGTTCAAAACTAGCCTGAACCACGCAGTAAGACTACAATACTGTGGAGTTGTATGTTGGAATGGGTCATTTGTAGTTGGGTAAAGTGAGAGAAGTAAGTTGCTGTATAGCATGGGTAATAGGATTTCATTTTTATGAAATAAAAACCAAACAAATAAGCCTTCAGACAAATGAATATGTGTGTTCTTAGGTGTGTACGTGTGTGTATATACAGATGTCTAGAAAACCAGGAAAGATTTCAGCCCATTAACTGGAATTGTTTGAATTTTATGTAGGAGCATACTTCATATCACTCTAAAAAACAAATTTTGCTAGGGGTTTAACTCAGGGGCACAGGTGTCTGCTTGCAAGCACAAGGTTGTGAGTTCGATTTCTGGTACAAAAAAAAAATCTTAAAGGACTTCACAAAGAAACATTTGAAAGTTTTCTTTTTAAAGAGATTTTGAGGATTAAAGAGGTTTCATTGCTCTTTTGGTGAGTCAGAAAGCAGGCAGGTAGTGTGTGGAACACCCGGGTTCGTGGGCTTCTAACGTGTCCCCATGACATGCGTGCAAGCACAGCTGACTGCTACTCCCGGAACCCATGGTCGAGATGGCACGTGACTTGGGTAATCTGCCCACAGTGGACAGTCAGGTGAGCGCCAGCACTGAGGTTGGTCCTTGGATAACACTGTCGGAAAGAATGTCAACTGTTGCAACCTGAAAATTAAAATTTTGGCAGACTCACCAATTATTATTAGGTGAATGTTGTTGTCACAGTGCAACACAATCTTCTTCCCTGTGATGGATGAACTCATGGGCATCTTGGGACACCCATCTGATCTGAGTCAGTGTGGCGCTGGGTTCAAAGGCTCACCTGGGGACTGCTGCCAACAGCATAAACAGAGAACCAGAGGAGGGGGAGACGGTGGGCTGTTGATGGAGAATCTTGTCACACTGGCTTTCCTGATGTGAACCCAGAGCTGTTCTTATTGTCGGAGGGGCTGGTGTCCTCTTTGGGGGAGCCCTGGTCCTTACCTTGAGCATTGTTTCCTGGCACCAGGGCAGACCCTCAGCTTCTGGCACAGCTCCTTCACCCCGTTGATGCAGACTTTCTGGCTTCCACTGTTGGCCTTTGGGCCTCCCCAGCGCAGATCCTTGATACAGACTTGCCTGAGGCATTGTCCTGGGCTCTGTGCCTCGTGCAGGGCATTGCCATGGGCTCTAGGTCTTCAGCTGGACCCGTGCAGAACATTGCTGCAGAATCCAGGCCCTCGGCTGCGTTCTGTAAGTCTCTAGCATGTGGACAGATCTCCTCCACTC
This sequence comes from Hydrochoerus hydrochaeris, assembly GCA_004027455.1. Classification (NCBI taxonomy): domain Eukaryota; kingdom Metazoa; phylum Chordata; class Mammalia; order Rodentia; family Hydrochaeridae; genus Hydrochoerus; species Hydrochoerus hydrochaeris. The sequence continues at coordinate 7,417 of PVLA01012710.1, read as the reverse complement.
TCATGCGTTTGACTCTTTAGGTGGTTATTATAAAATAATCCTTTGAATTCTGTGTCCTACATTAAATTTATTCCCTTACAAATCCCTTTGGTGGTCTTCTGTGGAAGCTCAAACCCTCACCGCTAGAAGACAGCCAGGATTCTCCTTGCTGAGCTGGTCAGGGTGGTAGTTTGAGGTCAGGGGTCAGGAATAACCTGGCCCCTGTTCTGCTGGTACCAAGGTCAGACTTCATGTTTCCCTTGTGGTCTGTTCCTGGGCATAGCTGTAATGTTAGTTTAACTAGACTTTGGATTCAGTTATAATCGTTAGGGTAAAGTCAGATGTCAACTCACTTGGCTGCATGCTGAGGCCTGTGGAGTATGGAGTGCTTTGCTCCTGACTGCATCTGCTGTCTCCTCTCATTATCTGTTAATGGCACTCAACTTGACAGGGTTGTTGTGATAAATGCAGGGCGTTATGAAACCAGGACCTGGATTTTGTATGGAATGGAGCTTAGGACAAAAGGAAGCAGTGCCAGACTGGGCCGGTGAGAGATGCTGTCAGGGACCAAGCGGTGACGCGTGCGGTGCCCAAGGCAGCAAAATACAGCAACTGGAGATGGGGTGGGGTGTATTTAACACTGTCTCATTGTTTTCACCCCATGAAAAACCTTTTGTTCAGTTTTTCATGTGCTCATGCGCAGAACACCTGAGAAATTGTAGCTCTTGCATTAATTGCAGATGCCTCAGTTTACAAACTCATAGTTTTTACTTTGAGGAGTGGGCAGTGGGGTTGGAATGGTTTGTGTCCACTGACTGGGACCCTCATAGCAAAAGAGCTGGTATGTAAGTTTCCGTATCTGGGCGATCGAGACTTTTCATTTAGAGAGGAAACACATGAGAGTATGCTGAGGGGAAAAGGAGAGTGTAGGTTAATTCTCTTGTTTGTAGCTAATTAGGTAGTTCTGCATTTTGAGAAGCTGTGAAGACAACTCTAGCGTACAAGTGCTGTCAGAGTTGAATATTGTATTTGCATTGCTCTGTGTGTGTGCAAAGTGTAGGAGGCTGTCCAGTTTACCTGCTGTGGTTTGCCCTTTCCTTAAAGGCTAGTAAATAGGACACATTTTGCTTAAATAAATTAATGATGGTTCCTGTAACTTATTCTTCTAAAAAAAGGGATAGCTTGCAAATTGGAATCTGGTCAGAGTCTGAGTTCTTACAAGTAACAATTATTGTATTTCTACAAAGTGGGGATAAAAATCCCTTTTTCTTTTGGTTTCTTGAGGCATAGGGTCCTACTATATAATGCAGGCTGACCTTGAACTTGTTTATGTGTAGCGCATGCCTGGTAAGAATCTCTTTTTAATAGACTTTTAAAGATTAATAGGCGATATGTGTATTCACACAGGTGCTGCTTAATTGCTTTTCTTTTTTTTTTTTTTTAAAGACAGGGTCTTGCTGTGGTAGTCTAGGCTGGCCTTTAACTCACTGTGTGGCCAAGACTAGTCTCAAACTCATGGCAGTTGTCCTGCCTCAGCCTCCTGATTCCTGGGATAAATGGCATGAGCCTATGTGCTGGCCAAGCTGGGCTTCTTTGTGCCAAGAAATGTGTGCAGAGTAATTAAAATGAGCAAATCAATCTCGTTTTGCTCAACTGGCTTGACTCATTTCATAGGTGTGTGTGCTTGACACCTGGTATTTGCTGAGGAGTGAACACAATTTTCTCTAAGGGACTTGGCATCTGGAAAAGACTGGACATGAGTCAAAAAAAAAATCACACCAGTGAATTACAAACTGAGATAAATGCTCTCAAGGAGAGGAAGGAATAGTTTTATGAAGACTTCAAAGGAACTTGACCTAGAATAGAGCCTCAGGGAACCCTCCTGAAAAAGTGACATTTGACCTGAGATCTGAGGGAGGAGAGGGCTTTAAAATGTGTGCACAGACGTGTGTTGTGGGGTGACAGGGAGTGTATTCCTTGGGTAGTGGGACGAAGCCTGCAGGGGCGCTGTGATGCCTGGAGAATAGAAAGACCAATGAAGCCCGCAGGTGGGGCCTGGGCTGTGGATGAACTAGCAGGAGTGTAGTATGAGACCAGAAGAATTTGTCGTAAAATGCTACTTAAAAATCCCTGAGTGGCTGGGTACAGTATGACTTCAGAATACAGCAGGTAGGTTGTTACCAGCCCTTTCCAACTTAGTGTAAATCACTCCTTTCAAATGGTTAGTGGGAGAAGCGTGGAAAAAGAAAAAAGGAACAGAATTCACTTACAAGCTTTGCTGTATGTCCAGTACAGCTGTTGGGAAATTGGATGTGTGTTCCACTGCAGGAGTAGCTTTTTTAGGCAGCGTTTTATGTCAGTTATATCTCTTACATATATGGAATGCCTCAGAGTTGCTTGGTTAAGAAGTAGATTTTCAAGCCTTAGCACAGTTTCGCTAAGGAATAGGGTTCAGGGGAGCTTTCAGCAGAGCTAGACATTCTCTGTAGACCACCTCCAGTTTGTAATGATCACAGCCACCTTCCTGGGAGGCAGAGACCATGCTTCATCAGTTCTTGCGTGGTTGCATGTGCTGTGTTGTAGTGTTTCAGTCTCCTGTAGACTAACTTGATTTTTCTTTGTTGCAGAGAGGGCCAGGGCGCATGTCAGTTTGGAAACTTGGTGCCAGCAAAGCAGAACCCTGGAGGTCCCCCTTTCTGTTCTGTTTTTTTGAAACAGGGTGTCACTTTGTAGTTCAGGCTGGCCTTCAGCTTGCCCTGTAACCTGTCCTGGCCATGCATGCTTGGTGACCCTCCTGCTTCAGTCTTCCAAGCGCTAGGATTACATGTGTGTGCCATTCCTCGCCCATCACCTCTTCCTGTTAGTGAAAGGGTAACCGGTAATTCAGTGACTGGGGGGAATTTGGAAAGCTATTTGAGAGTTCCCTGAGACTTGCCTGGGAGGTGAAAGGTATAATAGTGAAGACACCAAATGGATCATTTAAATTTTCAGCTTGCAATTTTCTAATTTGGGCTGATACTAAAAGAGATTAATGTTTTGAATTTGTATTCTGTAGGAATCCTTTTTAAAAAGTCCTATAGAGTGTCTGTTAAAGAGGACAGAACGATCTTGGTATTACCACTAGGGCATATGTGTCATAAATGTAGTTTGATTTTAATAAAATTTAGCAGGTTGATGTATTTGTACCAGACTTCATTGGGGGTGGAGAAAACTAATTTGGAATTAACAGTTGGTAATTCTTTTTAGATGCACACACTAGTTGAATTAATGAGGGAGTCTGGAACCTAGTAGTTGGTGAGTTGTATATTTATTTAAAGCCACATGGTAAGACCCTGCATTTATTTTGCTTTCTTCTTAGATGAATTTCAATGAAGCCAAATTCAAGCTGACTTGTGTAGCAGATGTGTCTAGTATTTTCTTGTAGAAAAGCATTTCGAGAGATTTTTAAACAAATGAGTTGGAGATTTCTTAAACCGTAAGGAAAACTGCGGTCAGAAACGTTGTTTGACACTAAGCAGTGTGATTTTTCCTATGCTTTGGAACAGATGTATGGATTGTGGGCGGCTGCTGGTTGTTGCGTCTGCATTTGTTAGATGCAGAGGTGGCGGGCATTATTATTCCTGGCGGAAGCAGCGGCAGCTCTAGGGTGTGTGAACTGCTGATCACTCAGGGATGCGCTGCCTCTTTAATATCTTGCTTGCAGATGCATTTTCTAGCTGACCATGCTATTAAGAGCTGCTATCAATCATGCAGCCTCCCAGTTCTGGCTGTCTGGAAGGGAGGGAGGCTGGGGGCACTGAGGCTGGTCAAGCGAGGAAGGAGATAAATTGCAGCCTGCAGAGAGAGGGAGGGACGGAGGCAGGAAGAAAGAGAACACGTACGCGAGTACTGGTGGCGGCCAGGGGTGCGTGCGTCCAGCCCGGGTTTTGCTGGCTGCCGTTGCGGGGAGGCTCCTCTTTCTCTCCCTGTCTGGGTCACAGGCATGTGGCAGTGTTGGCCCCGCCGCGCGGGCCGAAGCAGCATGAGCTGAGCGCAGTGGCCACAGGCAGCAGGTGTGGGCCGGAGCAGCCTTGGACCCAAGTCTGGTGGCCCGCCAGCCACTTGTACCGCTGCCGCCCCCGCCCCGACTCCTCACGGCCTTCGGAGCGAGCTGTCTGTTGCCTTTCTCCGCTGAGGCCGCCTAGGCCTCCTTTTGTTTGCCAGGTGTTTTCCTTGCCCAGAGCCCCACCCCTGCCCACAGGTCCTTGCCCCTGGGAGTTGCAGGTTGCAGCGCCTGAGGAGGAGGAGGACCCGCCAGTGGCTCTGTTCCTGTTGCCTGGGACCACAGGCAAGTGGCCAGTGTCCTTGTGCTGCTAGGGGGGATGCAGATCTTGAGCCAGGAAGTTGGAAAAGTGTGGGTACAGGGGCATTCAGAGTCCGATTTCGGAGTGTTCCTGCTGACGCTGGAAAGATGAACTCCAATGTGAGAGAGGGTGATGGCTTTCGAGGAACAGGGAATCAATCGCGTTTGTTGTGTCCCATTGCATTTTTGTTGGCCTTCCTTGTTTTTAGTTGCCCCAGGCGTTGGAAATTTCAGTTAAACCAAATGCAAAAGTCTTTAAAAATACGGGCCAGAAAAGGCACTGCAGTTGAGTGTGTTCGATGTGATCTCTCTGTATCTTCTGTGTCACTGTTTTCATTATTGTGAAAGGAAGACCTGTTTGAAGATGAGCTGTGTACAGTGGAGAAGTAGTAGCTGTTTTGCAACTTCTTTGCTTGCTGTGAAGTATATTGAAGTTAAAAACAAAATAAATTTGACTATAATGTCAGGCTACTTAAGTCCCAAACATAATTTGCTTTCTGCACTGAAATAGTTTAGTTAGGGGAGAAGCTAAAATACAGGATGGTTTTGAAGATTGCTTCAAGTTTCAATTGTTAAATTGTTTTTTTGCTGTGAGGTAGTGGTTTCCCGCCACCTTCCCCCTGTTTACTTAGATCTGTTCTCTGAAGCCATGGCAGATCTGCTTGATCACTTGTGCTTGCTTGAAAAACTGGTTACTTTGTCTTACTGGTCTGTAAGCTTCCCTGGGGCACAGGACCCTGGGCTGGCTGGCTGGGGCATTGTTTGGCTGGAGGCCACCTCCCAGCCATATGGAAAATCTTAAAGTGGTATGTGAAAGGACCCTGGGTCGACAGCAAGATACATTTTTCTTTTGAGATTGCAGGCCTCACTGCTTTAAGATTGAGACATTTGAGTAACTGTTGACAAGAGAGTTGACAAAGTCCTTAAGGTTATGTGTATAAGTATAGTACTGACACTGCCTTTCCCTTTTTCCCCTTGGTCACTGCAAATTTAAAAAGTAGACAGGACTTGAAATCTTACACATGGAAAAGATATCCTGTATAGGTCTTTGCTTTGTGGACAATTGTTTCCAGAAGCATAACCAGTTACACTGTAGTTTGAAGCTGTGTAGATTTGGGTTCTGCGTATTTATATTGCCTAGTAAAATAGCGCCAGAGTGTTTAGGTGCTCAACAGCAACATCAAAACAGGGTGTGGGCACTGGTTTGGAAGTTGTATTGGTGTTTTTTGTACTCTGTAACTTAGCAGTGCTTAAGCTATTTTATAAAGATCCCTGGGACCAGTGAAAGGTGGTTTTCAGTCCAGAGCCCTGGGGTGCTCAGTGTACTCTGGCAGACCCTGGCGGTTGGCAGGCTGCACTTGAAATGTTATGTGATCTTGTTGCGTGACAGAATTGACTAATATTACACCTTCTCCCCCTGTGGCTGCTGGAAGTGATGCATCCACCAGAATTGTTCAATAACCCACATTCATTAACTCGAAGGTTTCCAGAAAAAGGCCTTTTAGATTTTTGTCTTATTTTGTGGCTTTGAGTTTATGAATTGAGGCAAGAGTTGATGTAATGTAGCGGTACCACTACCTTTGTGTGTTTTTGTTGCCTGTAGGACATGTTCTAGTCTACATGGTTGTGATTATTTTAGAAATGTCTGAATGTATGTGTGTGCATGTGTGCCTGTAGGCATTCAGGAACCTCAGCTGTGTGCTAATTTATTTTTTTACTTTGTAGGCTAGGGATGGGTGCATGTAAGGGTGATCCTTGTCAGCATGTCACTAAGTTCAGTGAATTGCCTGTGTGCTCTGCCGACAAGACTTTCATTTTAATTAGTGCAACTGTGTATAACTGTTAGGTCAGAATGCGTTGGCTGCTTCTGCAGGGTGGTTTTATCTTACACTGGAGGTTTGGCTGGATTTGGCTGGCTGTGTTTCTTAATCCCTCTCCCTTTGCCACTATGCTTGCTTTTAGGCACATGATAGTACAAGACAAGCTTTTGTTTACTCATACAGTAATTTACTTATGAGAAATTTATTTTTGGTTTGGGGAAGTTGAGGAACCATGTAACTTATAATAGGTATTATTTTTATCATGCATTTCTAAGATCCCAGGGTTTGCTTGCTATTGTGTAGTTCGAGAAGCCAGTGGATTCCTTTTTACAGGATTCTTTCTTCCTTCTCCTTCCCTTGTACCACCTATCCTTCAGTTGTTCCAGAATCAATGAGAAATAAAATTTCTGTTGATTAAAAAAAAAAGACACCAATGGAACCATCTGTTTCATAATAGGAAGACAGTATTTTGTTTAAAAGGAGTTAGGGGCTGGGATATAGCTTAGTGCACAGCACCTGCCTGGCAAGTGCGAGGTCAGAGTTCGATTCATGCTTCCAAAAAAAAAAAAAAAAAAAAAGAGGAGCGAGAAGCTCTTTGTTCCCTAGATGGGGTTAGTATGACGATAAAATGGGCAGACCTGCTTCTCTTTCCTTTTCCACTTTTTATGCTATATGGAAGGGACTGAGAAAGACTAATAGTTTAACTGTGGAGTTGCATGATCAATAGAAGGGCTTAGAAATGTCTATTTGGGAGCATGTGTTGTGTCCAGCTTTAAATTTTAAAATGTTATTGGCTCCAAGTTATTAGGAAATATTTACTTTCTAGTTTAGTAGATTTGACTGAGTCTGGGCCTCTGAGTGAGGTGTTGCAGGTTACAAAGCAGGTTGTGACACAAATGACCTTCCTTTTCCAGTGGACAAAGCTCTGTGTTGTCTGCTGTCTCTCGAGGTGACATGACTGTCTCGAGCTGTTGTCACTGTCATGGGTGTCTTAAGATCGTACAGTACATTTTTGAAAAGGAGCAAAAGTAAGAAAAAACAAAATTGATCAACAGGTGTTTATATATAAAGCCTGTGTGGCATCTTTTTAGTGATGGAGTGCTATTAGGAACTGGAGTGGGGAGTGGAAAGTGAGATTGACTCAGATGGAAAAATAATTCTTCTCCTCCCCCCTCCTCTCCCTCCTCCCTGCTCTCCTCCTCCTCTCCCTCCTCCCTGCTCTCCTCCTCCTCCTCCTCCTCCTCCTCCTCCTCCTCCTTAACAGATCTTTCTTAAA
>PVLA01012709.1:0-42251 GCA_004027455.1 Hydrochoerus hydrochaeris | reverse complement strand
TGTGTGTGTGTGTGTGTGTGTACTGGGAAACAAACCCAGGGCCTTTCACTTGTGCTCTTCCTCTGAACTATATATATCCTCAGCCCCCTTTCTGGAAATCTAAGAAATTTCACATCATCCTTAATCTTTGTTCCTCAGCACTTAACCTATCTTTTATTTTTGGCTGAATTTAGGGTTTTCAATTTATTATTCATTTTGAGCAACTTGATTATGATGTACATTGATGGAATTTTATTCATATTTCTTGTACTTTGATTGAATTGTATTTTTGATTCTGTAAATTTAAAGTTTTCATGACATCTGGAAAGATTTTGACCATTATTTCTTCAAATATTTTTTCTTTCTTCATAGTTCCTACTGCTATTCTTTTGAGTTCACTAATCTCTTCCATAGTATCTCATTAATCTCATTACATGTATTTTTAAACCTAAGACATTTGGGGTTTGTTTTGTTTGTTTGAGACAGTGTCTCTCTACATAGCAGCCTGGCTTTGAACTCATTATGTAGTACAGGCTGGTCTCAAACTCACAGTGATCCTCCTGCCTCAGCTAGGATTACAGACATGCTAAGACATTGTAGTTTCATCTCTACAGGTTGGATTTGTGTCTTTTTGTATCTACCCTTTCTCTGTTTTAATTTTTGAATGCACAAAATACAGTTATAATAATCTCTAAAGTCCTTCATCTGCTGATTGTAACATCTGTATCTGTTCTGGGTCAGTGTCAATTGATTATTGCCTTGTTAATTTTCTTGTTACCAGGACAAAATACTCAACACCCAAACTTAATAGAGGAAAGATTTATTGTAGCTCACAGTTTGTAGAGGTTTCACTTCATAACTGACTGGTTCCAAGATAGGTTTGCATGGCAGCGGGGCATCACACAGGAGAAACAGTTCATGGCAGGCAGAAAGCAGCAAGCAGCAAAGCAGAGAAGAGTAGCAACAAGCTACAACAGCAGCCCTCTGTCCCTCATAAAATACCCATGCTACACACCTGTTGTAGTCAGGGTTGTACAGAGAACAATTAGAATCAGGACTTGGAGTTTATAATATTATTTTTAGGATGTTCACCCAGAGTTAACACAGGAAAATGCAGGAAATCTATCCACAACACTAAAGACAGAATATTTAGCCAAGGGTCTGAGTCCCACAGCAGTGTCCCACATGAGTCCAGATTAAGACCCAGAGCTCATAACAGTGCCTCCCACAAGTCCAACTGGAGGTCTAGAGCCCACAGGAAGGACTCATGCCAGTCTCTTTTATGGATCTGTGCTGGGAAGGCCCAAAGGTCAGCAGTGGAAGCCAGAAAGTCTATGCCAGTAGGGTGAAGGAGCTGTGCTGGTAGGTTGAAGGTTCTACACTAGAGCTGAGAAGTCACACTCACAACAAAGACCAGGGCTGTCCTGAAAAGCACCACAGCTATCCTCAGCAACACAAAGGCCCGGAGCTCCTCCCACAAGCATAGTCGAGTACATGCCAGGAAGCCAGAATGATGAGTTCATCCTGGAGACCAAGCGGCACACGTCTTCCCCTCCAGAGCCAGGAAGCAATGCTCGATGTGAGGACCAGAGCTTCTCCAGGAGAACCAACGGCTCAACAGTGACTCATAGGAGAACCCACAATGCCTCAACTCACTAATGCAACAACTCCTAACGTGATGCACTAACGTGAATAGCTTCTCCTTCTCCACATCTCCATTTATGCTGGCAACTTTCCTCAGGTGAAACATCTATGCCCAGCACCATGCTGATGTAATCCAGCTGGTGTTAAGTTGACCACCAGTTTTCAATCCATAACAACACCCTTAGGGCAGATAGACTCACACCCAAGGTGCGCCTTCCTGTTATCCACACCCAGAACTAGTGGACTAATTTAGCAATCACACACTTTTCATCCTAGCAGCACATAGTCTAGATCCATCCAGCTATGACTATATGAGGCTTTAGGGCAAACATCTAGACATAAACAGTAAAAATTGGTGGGGAGGGGAGGCTGGGAATTGAATTCAGAACCTTGCTCTTCCCAGGCAGGTGCTGTGCCACTGAGCTATATCACTGGCCCAAGCCATAACAATTATTGATTATTCTCTTTGTTATGGATTTTGTTTATTGATGATGTTTGCTTTTCCTCTTTTTGGCATGTCTGGTAATCTGTAATAGAGTGTCAAATATTGTGAATTTGTCTTACTGGGCGGTAGATATCTTTGCGCTCAGGTAAATCTTGAGCTTTGTTCTAGGCTGTAATTACATTACTTGGAAACAGTTTTATCATTTTTAGCCTTGCTTTTATGCTTTATTAGATGGATCCACAGTAACACTCAGTCTGGAGCTAATTATTCTGCACCACTAAAATAAGATCTTTCTGAATACCCCGTGCTCTATGGATTCTGGTTTTTTTTTCACCCGTCTAGTTTGTAGAAATGAGCACTATTCTTGTCCCTATGTGAGTATCAGGATGATGCATATATTCCTTTTCAAGCAACTCTTGAGTACTTTCCTCACATGCATGCATTGATCGGTACGCTAAAACTCATGGCATTCCTCCATATCTCTGTGATTCTCTTTATACACAGCTCCTTCCTCTCCAGTATCCTGTCTTATGAAGCCTAGCTACCTTGTTCTCCCTAGATTTTCAGCTCTGTATCCTCATCTATAGAAATCTACTGTGCCATACCCTGGAAATTTTCCAAGCAGTATGCTAGGACATCTTTTGAGGTTCATCTTATTTATTTCCCATTTCCCAGGAATTGCTGCCCTTTGTTGTCCAATATTTATTGTCTTGAAAAATGTTTATATATTTTGTCTCTTTGTTTTGTTTTCTTTCTGATTTCAGGATACAAATAAATGTGGTCTCTATAACTCCATCTTGGCTAGAAACAGAAACTTATTTTTTATTTTCCAAATGTGATATTTTTATAGTTATCTTTTTTATTAATTTGTCTTAATTGTTATAAATTTAAAGAGATATATCTTTACTTACCATTTTCCACTTGACCTGTTAAAAATTGAGAGATGAGAAATACTCTGCCACGTGAATTTTTGGCTTATCACTGTGTTCCATCTATTTTTTTGATACATATATATTATTGACTGTTTTATTAAGTGTGGACTAGTTTTTTAGAATTTTGTAAATTTCTCCTGAATTGAACTTTTTATCAGTGCTTATTTCTACTTTATCTGATATTATTTATAGACTGTCTCAATTTACGTTTAGTTATGTTTGTGTCAGATATCTTTTTTCCAACCATTCATTTTCTTTTTATTTTATGAAAAAAACCAAAAGTTTGTAGGAAAACAATCAGAAAATAACAATGTTAATGCACTATATCATTACCTTCAAAGTAATTAGAGTACAAGACATAGACAAAAAGGATTCTCTCACAAAGAAACAGATAACAGCACAAAACTTTATTTTCAATGAACTCAGAGAAACTAGTAATATAAATGAAATAAATTAGCTTATATATTAAAATAGTTTTGAAACAGTGTAATAGGCAATTTGAGGAATTATTTGAACTTCTTCCTATGTGTATATCTTCTTTTTTGTACTGTATTTTTTTGTTTTTCATATAAAACAAGTAATGTGATATTTAAGTTTGTCTGACTTATTTCACTTACTATGTTCCTAAGTTACATCCATTTATTTATGTGTATCTTTTTTTTTTTTTTTCTGGTATCAGGGATCGAACTCAGGACCTCATGCTTGCCAGGCAGGCACTTACGCCACTGAGCTAAATCTCTTGCCTTTTTTTTTTCTTTTTAACTAGAATTCACCACCTCGTGCTTGCCAGGCAGGCACTTGTGCTGTTGAGCTATATTCCCAGCCTCCCATCCATTTACTTCTAAATGCCTTATTTATCTTTCCTTATGGCAAAAGTGTGTATAAATGTAAAATTTTTTTATCCATTCATCTGTGGATGGAAATAAGTGCTTCTTCCAAGATCTAGCTATTATAAATTGTGCTGCTTTAAATATGGGTATGAGGGCTGGGGATTTAGCTCAGTGGCTTATGTGCCTGTCTGACAAGCGTGAGGTTGTGAGTTCAATGCCCACTACCAAAAAAAAAAAAAAAAAAATTAAACATGGGTATGGGTATGGATATGTATATGTCACTGTAATATAATGACATAAACTCTTTTGGGAAGATAATCAAAAAAGGAATAGTTGGGTCAGATGGAATTTCTAGTTTTAGTTTTTTGAGGAATCTCCACAAGTTTTCACAGTGGTTGTACCAGTTTACATTCCCACCAACAATTTAGAAGAGTTTCTTTTTCCCTACATTCTCACCAGCATTTGTTGTTACTAGATTTTTTATGATAACCATTGTTTCTTAGCATAAGTGTTATTTCAAGGTTCTTTTTTTTCCTCCCACTGGTACCAGGAATCAAACTCAGGACCTTGCACTTGCCAGGCAGATGCTGTGTAACTGAGCTATATCCCCAGCCTTTTCAAGAGATTTTAATTTACATTTGTCCAAGGCCAGTGATGTTGAATATTTTTTCCATGTATTCATTGGTCCATTTGTACTTCTTCTCAAAAGGGTCTATTTATTTTGATTGCCCATTTTCTGAATGGGTCATGTTTTGTTTGTGCAGATATCTCTTTGAAATTTTGTTTTCAGTTATGTTGTATATTTGTCTAGAAGTGGGATTCCTGGATCCTATGAATGTAATCATTCTAGAATATGTGACATGATATCTGATTGTGGCTCTGAATTATAATCCTTTAATGATGATGAGCACATTTTATGTACTTCTTGGCCATGCACACACCATCTCTGAAGAAATGTCCCTGAAGTGCTTTATCCATAAAAATCAGGATATTTGGTTATTGTTTAGTTGTAGTTGTTTTTTTAATGCTGGATAGTAACCATATATGTGATTTGCAGGTATCTTCTCCCACTGTTGATTTTGTCGTTTTTATTGAAATCATATTTAATTCAGATTATTTAGGAGGGAATGAAATCTTTAGAATACCATATCTTAAAAATGCTTTGTAAAAATGTAACTTGTGAATTGAATAAGCTGCTCTAGGATGGGTGCAAACAAAAGCAGCTTTACTCTTTCTAACAAGTGCTCTACAAAATCTCTCTTCTTTATTCCTTCTTTGCATCCCTGGGTGAAATCACAGACTGGTTCCTCTTTTTCCTCTTCACTCTCGTGAAATAAAAACCTCTGGTAGCTTTCAGATAATAAAATATGCAAAGGATCTAACATGGGAATTCTGCAAATAAATTCTAAAGCAGCCTGGCTTGGTCTTACCTTGGGTTTAGTAGTAGGGGAAGAGTTTTTGAAGGGTCTGCTTTTCTCCCCTCACTTTCACCTCCACTTTTTACATGTAGGTTAGTCATCACTGTGCTTGAGGTAGCAGAAAGGAGGAGAGGTTTGGGACAGCACGAGTGTTCTGTGACACTGTGGTGAGAAGCATGACTGCTGTTCATGCCTCTGGATGTTGGGAATGACTGCCTTTCTCCCTGAGTGAGTTTTTGTAGATCTCTGAGACCCCACCCCCACCCCACCCCAGGGGCCTCTCTTATTCCACAGCTTCTATTCCAGCTGCTTCATCTGTAGCAGGAATTCCTAACCTGAAGTCTACAAGAAGTCTACAAGAATCTGTGTAGGTCTATAGATAGACTTCTGAGTCAATTTGGATCAAAAACATCCTAGTATTACTTTACTTAACCTCTAGCTATGGAAACCTACCTAATCCTGAACATTTCCTTCAATGGAGGGGTTGGTAACAGACAGCAAGAGTGTTTGTATTGGATGTAATTTTGTCAGGTAATGTTCATCTCCCTGTAAAGCTGTTGTAGATACTTTGATGTAGCAATATACTGGCTGCTACTTCAAAATTACTATAGTTGTTAGAACTTCTGCTAGGTCTGTGATGAAGTAATAAAATATTATATCATATCACAATTTAAAATATATTTGCAGGGTGAGGCAGGAGGATTATTGTGAGTTCAAGGCTGGCCTGGGATATATAAGCAAGTTGAAGGCCAATCTCCATTATATAGCAAGACCTTGTCTCAAAAAATATATTTGATTACATTTCTAACCCTGTGTGTTTTATATTTGTGAAAATGTTATTCTAAGAATCAGTTTAGGAGACCATCACATACAGAGACACGTTAGGAATTCCTGTTTTAGAGTTTCCTCCTTTACCTGCACTTTTAACCCACTCTTGAATGGGACAGTTTGTGACAGTCCACTGCCAGCCATCCTCAAAGAGCCCACATCTGGCTGAAGAAAGTAGATGTGCTCCTCCCTAGTGCACTCTGGAAGAGCATCTGGTCCCTAAGCCACTGGCCCTGCCCAGCTTCCTGGGACGAGCTCACCATTCCCCAGCCTCACACTGTTAAACTTGACAAATAAGAGTTCAGTGTCAATTTCATGCGCTTCACATTCTAGGGGACTGTCGTCACCTTCTCCAAGCAGTTCTTTTGAAGTAGCCCCACTAGTTGAAATGGGATAGAAGCAGACCCACCTCGTCAGCACTGAGATGGGGCGCGGCAGCAGCTGGAGATCTCCGTTCAATACAGTTCCTACTTTCCATTGTAAAGACAGATGAGAGCACAAGGTCACGAATTCATTCAACAGTCTCTTACCAGGTGACATAGTTCCTCTAGCAGCTACCATGTCACACCTAACTCTGAGGCCTCAGCTGAAACCCAGACAAAAAGAATCCATTTCACATCCTGTGTTACAAATGTAAGCAGCGGTTTTTACTATTCCTAAATAAGCAGTCTGCCTGGAGGCAGAGCCTGAGACAGGCCTTCTTGAGGGAGTGTCTTCAGGAGACGTGAGTAAGGGAAGGGGGAGAAGGTGAGTAAAGATTTGGGATGAAGTGGAGCTAGCCCCCACCTGAGCCCTGCAGAAACTCCAGAGTATTGGTCCTCTCCATGGCAAGGAGGTCATCTCTGTACTTCCGTGACACACAGGTGAGCCAGAAGATGCAAGCCAGCCTTGTGGTGGCAGCATCAGCACCCAGAGTTTCTGGGTGAGGTGGCTTCTCACTGACTGAGGCAACTTGCAGCTGGTGATGCACACACTGGCACCATGTATTCGTCTGTGGGATTGCCATACCAGTTGCCACAGACTTAGTGGCTGAAAAGAATGTTCTCTCAGGGTTCTGGAAGCTGGAAGATTAAAATCAAGGTGTTGGCAGATTTCACCTGAGAACTCTAGGTGAGGTTTCCCCTGCCCCTTCGAGCTCCTGTGCCTTTTTTGGGTGCTTCACCCCAGTCCCTGCCTTGGTTTTCACAGTGCCTTCTCCCCTCTTCTGTCTATTCTCTCTTCGATTTTTTGTCATAAGGACAATTATCATTGAACTCAGAGTCCACTAAGATAAATCAAGATGATTTCTTTTCAAGATCCTCTACTTAATGACACCTGCCAAGACCCTTTTCCCAGATAGTCATATTCACAGGTTTTAGGTCATGAACGTACCATTTTAGGGTCCTCGTTTCAAACCATTGGGCCCAGTGAAGGGTTTTAGGTGAGGTACATTGACCACCCCTACACAAGTAATCCTCAAGCCAGCAAGTCTCCTGAGACAAGCTCTTTGGTCTGTGCTGCCCATGGGATCCCCGCAGAGCTTAGAGCACACATGAAGCACTGTTCCCTGCAAGCATGCTGAAGCTGGCTGTTAACCCTGTGTGGAATCAGGACACACAAGTCTGGCAGCTGGATGATAGCTGTGCTGTAGAAGGCTTTCGCTTTTTTCCACCATCAAACTCCTGATATAGCATCGCATCTATCCATGCTCCAGTTTTACAGTCCACTTTCCCTCCTGTCAGCTTCCTGTCAGCTTCATGGCATTGTGTATTAGCTTTGCCATCACTAGAACACAATACCCAATAACCACAACTTAAAGGAAGAGAGGTTTAATTTGGCTCATGTCATGGTTTAGGGAATTCAGTCCATGGTAGGCTGGTTGTACAGCAGGAGCATCATGGTATGAGGTGTGATGGACAAAACTTCTTAGTTCATCATGGCAGGAGACAGAGCAGGATAACAGTGCTAGACAGAGATCCCAGGCAAATACCTCCATAATCCACCCAGATGCTTGCAAAAATGTGCTCTACCAATCCCTCAGGCTGATCCCAATAGCAATCAAGTTGATACTCCTTCCTATCACACACTACATGAGTTAAAATAATCTGCTACATCAAAGACTCCCCAAATATTGGTTTGATTTTCTGTCGCAAAGCAGTCCAGAAGTAGATAGTCTGGAGTGGTTCTTCTCCATCAAATCCAGGACCAAGCTGTCCTGCCCACAGATCTCACCTAAGGTAACCCTTTCATCTGCATAATCTAAGCACACTCAGAGACACACCAAAGAAGATATGGGACAAGCAGATTCCTTATGGAGAGTAAGATGAGAAAGGTCACATCTCAAATCTGTTCGTGCCATTGGTCCAAACAGTCATAAGGCCATAACTTGCTGCAAGGGATGATGAGAAATTAGGCTTTTAGTGGGCCTCCTTGGTAAAATCTAGGTAAACCTAGGTAAAGAAAAGAAGGCAATTTTTGGGGGGCGGGGGGTCTCACTATGTTGCCCAGGCTGATCTCAAATTCCTGAGCTCAAGTAATCCTCTTGTCTCAGCCTCCTGAATATCTGGTACTACTGACATGTGCCACCACACCAGAGTGAAAACAATTGATTTTTCAGAGATAATTATTCAAAAATACAGTATTCACTATTTTTTTCCACTTTTTTAATTTTATTTTTTTCAATCAGATATTAATGGTACATTGTAGCTATACATAATGATCATATTCATCGTAGAAAATTTGTATCTGTATATGGTCTAACTTGTTTTTTCCCATTCCTCTATCCTTCCCTCCTTATTTGCAAAACAGATTGTAAATTTATTTTCCTTCTTTTCTCATTTTTTACTTTTCCCTTCTTTCCTTTCTCCTCCCCCCTCTCTTGTTCCCCTCCCCATTTGAACATGTTGTTCCTATTTCACAATATTTATTACAATGTTCACTCTTTTTAAGGGTACAGTTAGATGGTTTCCAGGACATTGTAAAGTTTTACAACAGCACCATCTACCATTAGAATATTTTCTTCATTCCAAAAGAAACTTCATGCCCTATGGCAGTCCCTCCTCATTCCCCCTCTGGCTCAGTCCCTCAGAAAGTAATCTACTTTCTGTTTCTTGGATTTGTTAATCCTGGGCACTTCCTATGAGTGGAATTGTGCAGCATTTGGTCTTTTTTTTTTTTTTTTTTTTTTGCTGCTTTAATACTTTCAAGGTTCATAATATTATAGTATTATACATATTCTAGTATATTTTGTTGGCAAATACTTTTCCATTGTAAAGATATACCACTTCTTATCTAGTAATAGATATCTGGGTTGTTTCTACTTTTTTTGTCTATTGTAAATAATGTTTCTATGAACCTACACATATATAAACAGAATTACATTTATAATAAATATAAATGGATGAAATGACCCAATTAAAAGGCAGGAGTTAGCAGAATGGGTTTTTAAAAGTACAGCATGGTCTAACTATATGCTGTCTATGTGAGACACACTGTAGATCCAAAGGTATAAAGTAACTGAAAATAAAAGGATGAGGAAAGATGTTATCATGTAAACTCTAATCAAAAGAGAGCTGGATGGCTATACTAATATAGAAAATAGCCTTATAGACAAAAAGTGTTATGAAAGATGAAGGACATTTTATAACATTATATCATAAATAATAGTTATTTCTAACCTTAAAATGTATGAAGCAAGAAAATGTGCTAATATTTATGTCTACCTATTTTAGTTATTTTATTTCTTTGTGTGAATTCAAAATATTGTCTTATTTCATTTCACACTGAAGGATTCCTTTTATTTCTTATGAGACAGATTTGTTCATGATCAACTCCTCAGTTTTTGTTTACCTGAAAATGTCTCAATTTCTCTTTCATATTTAAGTGGATAGTTTGGCTGGGTATGGAATTTTTGTTGAGAGTAGTTTGTTTTTGCTACGTTATGTCATCTCACTGCTTTTTTTTTTTTTTTTTTTTGTGCCAGGGATCAAACTCACAACCTGCGCTTGCCAGACAGATGTTTATGCTGCAGAGCTAAATCCCCAGCCCCTTCTCACTGCTTTTTTGACCTACATCATTTTTGATGAGAAGTCAGGTATAATCTTATTGAGAATTGCTTATATATAAATTTCTTTCTTGTTGCTTCCCAGATTTTCTTTTTAACCTTGTCTTTTGATAGTTCGAGTTTAATGTATGGATCTTCTCAATTATATTCTTGAAGTTTATTGAGCTTCTTGGATGTGCTCAATAAAGTGTTTCATTGGATTTGAGAGGTTTTAGCCATTATTTCTTCAAACATTCTTTTTAAAAAGGCTCCTTTCCCTTCTCTTTCAGATTCCCATTATGCTTGATGATGCCCATAGGTGTCTTATATCGGGTTCTGCCATAGATCCCCAATCTCCCAAACGAGTGTACGATAGAGGTTGAATAAAAGGAGACAATTGTAATGATTTCTGGGAGGCTCTAGGAGGGTCAAAACCCTTTAATTTAAGCTCACAACTCTGAGGGCTAAGACCCTCAGTTTGTGTTACTATTTGTTTCTTCAGTGACTTTCCTGAACTAATTCTGTAAAGTTTCTTATATCTCATCTTGTATGGTCATTGACGTTTGTGCTATTAGCTTAGTGGCCAGCTAATAATTGAAGACATACCCTTCTCTGGATCAGTCTATTTTTAATAGTCCAACAAGGGGTGGAGAAACTGAGAAATGCGCAGGCAATGAGCAGGACCTGGGAGTCACTTCAAGGACATCTCCAAGTAATGAATCAAGTCAATTCAATAGAACTGTCTTATCATGAAGGCATGGTAGAAGTGAGACAGTAGAAGTAAAATTCCTCCAGCTGCAGTCTATTTACTTAATTGGGGCTAGAGCCGCGTGTCCACAGCTGTGGCCTTATCTTGCCCTTTGAGGTGTCTCTGGCCTCATAGATTACTACAAATCTTAGATGTGATCAGAGGTTCGCTTACTATGAATCAGCTCCCGTCGCCAGGCAAGGGGCTGAGGCCTAGGACAGACTCACAGATAAAGATAGACAGACAATTAGTAAAAGTTAAATCCTGCTCAGATCCATCTCCTAGTCTTAGGCTCAGGTCATTTTCTTCATTACTTTCTTTTTTTTCTTCCTGTTTTTGAGGCAAATGACTTCAAATAGCCTATTTTCTAGTTCTCTGATTATTTTTCTTTTGCCACTTGAGATACGCTATTGAGCTCATCAAGGCATTTTTTCATTTTAGTTATTGTCTTTTTCAACTCCAGAATTTCTATTCATTTTTAAAAAATAATTTTTAGCCAGATATGGTAGCGTGCATCTATAATCCCAGCTCTCAGAAGGCTGAGGCAGGAAGATTATTGCAAGTTCAAGACCTGTCTGGGCTACAAAGTGAGCTCAAGGCCAGCCTGAACTGCATAGTGAGACCCTGTCTCAAAAAGAATAATAAAATAATAATAATAATAATTTGTATATCTTTGTCAAGATTTTCCTTTTGGCATCTTTCTCATACTTTTCTTCAATTCTTAGTGTTTTCTTTAATTCTATGAACATCTTTGTAATAGCTGACTTGAATTCTTTGTCTAGAAAGTCTAACATCTAAGCCAGGTATGGTGGCACACACCTGTAATCTCAGCACTCAGGAGGCTGAGGCAGATTGTTGCAAGTTCAATACCAGCCTGGGCTACCAAGTGAGCTCAAGGCCAGCCTGAATGGCATAGCAAGCATAGTGAGACCCTCTCTCAACAAGGCGAAAAAAAAGTCTAACATCTGTACTTCTTCAAGGACAATTTCTATGACTGCTATATTTCTCACGTAATTTCCTATTACTTTGTATGCATTATAATTATTAGTTGAAAAAACTGGACATGACCCTAATGACCATAATAGTATAGTGTAGCACCTCTGGAAATCAGATACCCCAACGTTTGTGTTACTATTTGTTTCTTCAGTGAGTTTTCCTGAACTAATTCTGTAAAGTTTCTTATATCTCATCTTGTATGGTCATTGACGTTTGTGCTATTAGCTTAGTGGCCAGCTAGTAATTGAAGACGTATTTCCTTAAATACCTTGAATCAGTAAGTCCTCAATGCTTTGCTGCCAAGCTCTGTGTGTGTTGGGCGTGCCTGCAGGGCTCCAGTAAGTGGCGGCTCTGCCGTGAACTTCACTTCCTGCTTGAGCAGAACGACAGCGATGAGAGTAGGCTTTTCCGGTGCTTTCCTAGGCACATGTCCCTATGCGGGTGTATGAATCTCCATAAATATGTCAGCACCTTTTGGAGTCTCCCATAGACATCTTTCTCTCTCTCTCTCTCTCTCTCTCTCTCTCTTTCTGCCTCTCTGTCTCTCTCTTTCTTTCTGTCTCTCTTGTCTCTCTCTCTTTCTTTTAATTTTTGGTCAGATTCATTTGCCCCAATCCATATTCCTTCCTCAAGCAGCAGCAGTGATAAACAACTGCCACTGGTTGGTCCTAGCCAAGGAACAGGGCTTTTCCCATTGCACAAGCCAAGTCAGGTCAGATAACAAATGCTGTGGACAGAGGTGTGGGCAGGTCAGACAGTGACGGTTCACTGGGAATACGGCTCGTTGAAAGCTCCAAACCCGTTCTGCTCCTTCCAGTGGTTTCTGACTACTAGTTTTTACAACTACCATGGCTACACAGTGGATGGTTTTCATCAGGGCTGGGAAGAAGGGGTTGGAAGTAGAGTAAGTTGAATACCATCAAGCTTTCCAATCTTGTAAAATTTAGCCATTTTTCTTTAATAAGTGCTTGTTGGATTATTACAAGCATTTATAAATTTTCAGAGTTTCAAAAAAGTTGATTTGGGCCATTTTTGCCAGTGTTTTGTTGCCTGATGAAGGGCTAGAACTTCAGAGGTTCTTACTCTGCAATTTAGAAACCCTAGCTCTCTGTTAGTAACATTTCTAACCTGAGTACTGGATTTTACATTGTTTCCTGTGATTGGGACTTTAGTGCAAGTTTCACCCTGTCACAGTAATTTTTGATCCTTTAATTCTATCACAAATCAGTTAAAACCTGCTGTGGGGCAGAAACTATGATAAATGTTCAGGAAAAATTAATGGTTAAACAAAGATTGCTGCTCTTTGAGAGCAGGACTCATGTAAACGTCTCATAATTATAAAAAAAAGGTCAGTGAACTTGAAAATAGGTCCTTTGAGATTGCACATATTTCATAATGACCAGTTGATAGCTAGTGGTTATCCAGCACCTAAAATGTAGCTGCTATGACTGAAAATCTGAGTTTTTAATTGTATCTAATTCTAATTAAGTTAAATTAAATAATTACATGTCACTACCTTATTAGACATCATAAGACTTTAAAAATTTGCCTGATTGGCCAGGATGACCCCGGGGGTGGGGGTGGAGTGGAAGACTTCCCCCAGGGAGGCCCACAGCTTCCTTCCTCTGGTATGCAGGACAGGAGCCATGGGCTGCTGACACTCCCTGGTGTGTGGTTATGCCTGCTGCATGGTGAGTGTTGCTAGTGACACTGTTGGAACAGGCCACATCGAGCCATCTGGCAGAGGTCAGCTCTAGTCTGCCCTGATAGAGGCAAACTGACCAATCCATAGATCAAACATAGCCTGACAGTACAAAAGTTAGCCACCTTTCTAATATAGTGGTCAGTGCATAGTCTTTTCTCACAGCCCCATAACAAACGCACACAGTAGTGTCCACCTTCTTCTTCCTCTTCCAGCAGTGACTCTGCTCCCATACTTGTCTAGTCCAGGACTTGCTGCTAGTCCAGGACCCATGCTGGCAATTCCTCTGAGGTTCCAGAACCTCTCTGCTGAGTCAGGGCTGATTTTGGACAGCCCTGCCATCTGAATGTCCCACACTTTCTCTCTCTACCCTGCCATCTGAATGTCCCACACTTTCTCTCTCTACCACCTTTTCCAGAGCTCAGAGCATTTGAGCTCTGAAACCCCTTTCCCTGGGGGGTCAGAAACCCCTATTAGTGCAGGAACTAGGTGGGATCACTGTGCAGCTCAGTGAAGCCAGTCTCACTGAGTGACCCCCATGCTAAGCCAGGAGCAGAGCTGTGCCTCCAGAAGAGGTTGGAGGAGGAAAGGGAGAACAGGCATGAGGAGGCCTGGGGACCGTAGTGGGTGGTGTAGGGAGGAGCTTAAAGAGTGATCTGTCCAAAATTTGGGTGACAAATTCTCTCTTAAAGTAAAAAGTTCCAGGATGGGAGATCAAGCCAACCTGGGATGTCTGGCTGTGACTTGGAGCAGAGTCTCTCTCTCTTCACTCAGCTTTGGTCTCCTAATTTGTGAAATGAAGTTGTCTGATAACTTATGTGATAGGGTTGTTGGGAAGGGCAGCGATGGAATGATGTGCAGAAGAGATGTGTGAAGTTAAATAAAATGTACTTGTGCAGTGGCCATCCTGGGGCAGTGGCTATCACAGTATCTTTTCTTATCTTTCTGCCACTAGTGATCCTCTTGGAGGGTCAGTGCATCTTAGCCTAGACACTAGCAAAATGCTTCAATTGGAGGCAAAGAAGAACTTCCTAACTAACTGCAGACAGAGATGAGAGAGAAGTTTGAGCCTTGGCAGGGGGCCCTAGGATGTCCCAGAGGGCAACAGAACTTTCTTTGAATAGGAAAAGGCCACACTCAACCCTCTGGCTATTCTCTCTGCCCTGGGTTACTTGGTGTATTCCAAAAGAGGCCAGGTCTTGCAACACGCCCTGTCTACCACTCCCATAACTCATCAGCAGATGGTGCCAAGGTCTCTGACCTCAGAGCCCAGCTCACCACCCTCCAAGGCCAGAGGAGCGCGTGACTTCTTTCTGTCAGTCTTCCCCTCTGCTTCATGTTCCTACGATATGCACAAGCTCACCTTTCCTCTTTGGTTTCATCTACCTGTCCACCCTTCAACTCCATCCTTCTTCTTCTTCCTTCCTCCCTGTGGAGTCCAACATCTTACATTCACAGTGGACTCCCCAGGCTGGGCAGGAGAGGGGAAGGACATTCAAGGATGTGTGTACATCTGTGTCCATACCATACTAGCAGAAACAGCTCAGGTCAGCCACTGTCACCCATTTCACAGGGAATGCGCAGAGGCCTCCCATTAGCCTCTCCTCCACCTTTCCTGTCCTCCCCTCAGGCCCCCTTTGGGGAGAGTCACCTCCACTCTTCATGGGCAGCCGGGGTGGGGAGGGTATCCCTGAGCAGTCTCTCCACCCCCTCTCCCCTTCTCCTCAGACCCCATGCCCAGCCCTGAGGTTTGGAGAGCCTGGTAAGTGCCCTATCAACATGTTAATCAAATTACTTAGAAGCTAAAATTGACGGTGTTCATTAATTATACAAGATTATGCTAATTGTGCATGCAAATGCATGCAGGGGAACAGAAGGTGTTCAGGCGCATGGTGGGCCATTAGCATAGAGGATGGGGTGCGGGTGCATTGGCATGCTAATGTATGCGCCCTGGCTATTTATAGTCCCCCAGCCCATCTGCACTGCAGCCACCTCTACCCTGGTAGGGGATCTTGGTGGGGAGGCCAGGTCCAGGCCTGGCAGGTGGCGATGGCTCTAGGGATCCTGTCTTGACGGCTACCTCAGACCAAGCCCTGGATGCCGCCTGGGCCATTTCACAGGAGCCTGAAATATTTGGCAACCTGCCTTTCCTTCTCTAGCCTAACCCACTGGTGCCTGTTTCTTCTAGGAAGCAAAATGACTCTTCCAAGTGCCACAGTCAGTAACGCATGTGATACAGGCTTCTCCTCGTCCACAAGGCCCAGACCCCACACGATCTGGAGCCGATCCCCAGGCCTGGGCCTACTGTTGCTCCAAATTCTTGTCGGCACCAATGGACAAGTGTGCTGTTCAAGCCACTGCTCCTTAGCAGAGCTGTTGTTCCCTCTGCCTCCTGCTCCCCTCAGACCCAAAGCCCAAGATCAAATGCAACCTGCAGAAACCTTTGCTCCTTTCCAGGAGTGACTGGGAACAAGTGACTGCCACAGATGACACTTGGCAAGTTATCCTGCTACATCACCACTGTGTCTTTCTGGTCATACTTTGAGTTTCTTTCCTATTGGATTAGATTCCTTGGTTTTGCCTTGCTCCCTGCCCCCCTCCGCCCCACCCTGCCTGTGGCCCATCCCAGCCAGGAATATCTTGTTCATTATGGATCCCTGGTGCCTGACTCATAAGAGGCTTTTAGTCAACCTTTTACACTGTGTATGGGAAGAACAAGGGAATGAGTGGTCCATCATCTATATCTTCCTGCAGATAAAGAAGACGTTAGAGAGCAGTTCTGCCCCAGAAGTCATTTTGTTACTTCTGAGGCTCAGGAGCTCAAAGATGAATTCTTTAGGATAAAAATTAGCAGAGGGCCCCTCCCACATTCTCCTTTCTCAGGCTTCAGCATCAGCTTTGGGCGTGGATACCTAAGCAATTTTTTTTCTGCCCTTATTCTCCCAAACTGCTTGCTTTCCCGAGGCTTTCACAGGAAACTGTTGTTTTGAACACCTAGCTGGACTTGTGTATCTATTCATTGCATTCCCTCCTGGTGGATCTGTATAGCAGCCACGAGCCATGTGTGATTATTTCAATGTGTATAATGAAAATGAAATAAGATTTAAAATTTAGTTATTTGGTCACAGTAGCCACATTTCAAGTGCTGCTTAATAGTTGCATGTGGCTAGTGACTGTCATTCTGTTGGACAGAAACTGAAAGCTAGTCCTTCCTTCCATGCTCTTGATAGTCCTGTAGGTAAAAACTCACTTGAGATCTCAGGCCAGCTCTTTCAGTTATTAGCAGCTCTCTCTTTGGAAACGGGAATGTAATTGCAGCCCTAAGTGTCTCACAGGGAGGCAGGGATAAAAAGCCGATGGAAAGCCTTAGTTGTGTGACCTTGTTTCTTAGGATGGGATTCCTAGAAGCAGAGCCTGGGATGGGGATCCTTGTGAAAGTGGGTTATTGGAGGAGAGCTCTTGGGACAGAGGAGTGAAGGAGGCTGGGTAGGGCAGGAGAGGAAGCTTAGTAAGGAGGACTGGCTTGCTAGTTCCAGGGGGTGGTCCAGAGTATGAGTGGCCCCAAGAGCTGGTCCTCCGTGACATCATTCTGCTATTGGCTGTGGGCTGCTGGCAGGAAGCATGTGCTCCTGATGAGGGTAACTCTTGGGTAGTAGGACAGCTTGAGCCCCTTAACAGCCAACACTCACAGCAGCTAGGGGGTGCTGAAATGCAGAAGGCACCCAGCCACTGTCCTTGGATAATGCCTTCCAGTCCCACTCTGCTGCCCACCCACTCTGAACCCCAGTTTAGCAGCGGATTCTCTTCAGTCACCTCACCATTTTCCTCATCATTTTGAATCTCTTTTGTAGTCCGAAGCTTCTCTGGCGCAGTGGTACCATCCCTGAGGAGCTGTGTGTAAGGCCGCTGTTTGCACTTGTATCCTGCTCAGCCCAGTATTTGTTTCTTTGGTAGGGAAGATTCCATTGACAAAGAAGGCCCCCTTTCATTTCATCAGGAGCTATTTTCACTGAGAGGAATAAAATGCATTTATAAAGATGATTAAGAAGGCTTTGCTAAGTTCAGGCTGTAGGAAGGCAGGTGAGCAACTCTTACCTTTCATTTCAACTATAAGCATGATGTGTCATGATGTATAATTACCACCCTTCAAATGCTTTATTAGTAGGTGGATGCCCAATGTTCACAGCTCTTCATCTGTTTGGGGGAGTTTTGGGGAATTTTGTTGCTGTCGTTGTTGGTTTTTGTGTTTTGTTTTGTTTTGTTTTGTTTTTTGGTGGTTCTGGGCATTGAACCCAGGACTTTCACACTGAGCTATATCCCCTGTCTTTTTTATTTCTTAATTTATTTTAGAACATGATCTCACTAAGTCGCCTGGGCTGAGCTGAGACTTTTAATCCACTTGCCTTAGCCTCGCAGAGTGCTGAGATCACAGGCATGAGGCACCAGGTGTAGTTACAGTTTTTATCGTAGAAGACTCTTGAACATACAGGCAGAATAGAATAATGAGTCCCATACACCTTCAGTGAGCTTTCATAACTTTCAACTCTTGGCCCATCTCATCCAACTGTTCTTTTAATCCTGAAAATCACCGTCTGAGCACATGAGTTCCAAGCTCCAGAGTCCTAATAACTAGGAGTACATTTGTAACCTCAAGGAACTCCTCATAAAATAGTTCTACTGGTCCCCACACAGCATGCCCCTCAGGGCTGCTTTTGAAGCAGAGCATTCTGCACAGTCCACAGTATCTGCCTGGCAGCTGGGCAGGGTTGGGCTCTGAGAGTCCTATTCAAGGGATTCTTCATGACCCTTGTCAGCACTGGAAGCCTATAAAGACCCAAGTTCATACCACAACTTCGGCTTTTACCATGCTGGGTAAATTATTGTCACTTAACTTTGGTTTTCTCCTCTATAAAATGGAAACGCTTTCAGACCTACATCACCTCAGAGTTTTGAGAAGCTTAAACAAAATAAAGCCAAGTGATGAACTCAACAGAGTTTGAGGTACTTGCTGTGAGGCTCAGACCTGGTTTGCTTTGCAATTTTTTCTTACATACTCTGAATATTTATGCGTAATTCATGCTCACATTTGTGACACATGTTCAGATGTTTCTAACGGCACCTCCTAGGACTTGGCCTTTCTCTTACCACCTTTTCTGTAATGTCTACATGAAAAGACTATTCCCCCAAAGGTCCCCATAGGCACTGTTGGACACAGTTCTGTAATGCTCACCCCATGGGAGCACTTGGTCAACCAAGACTGCGAGTTTGACCTTGCCTGGGTTCCCCCAGCCTGTGGCCCATCCCAGCCAGGAAAAGGGCCTTTCTAGGCTCCATTCCAGCCTCACTGGGCCAGGATGGGGACAGCTGCTCAGAGGACTCCCAATGCTCACCATGCTTTGGAAATGAAGAGTACTTCCTTGGTGACGAGCAGGGATGCACAACTCCTTAACAAAATGTGCATACTCACCTGCCATGTGTTCCTGAAGGCTGTTCCAGACCTGGAAACCTTGCTGTCACTTACCCCAACCTGGCCCATTCTCACTTCTTCAAGGAGAGCACAGTCCCTCAGGTTGCATTTCCATGCATGCATTTGTCTCTCCAGTCCCTCTTCCCACCAGCTCTCCTGGCCCCACCTCAGCTCCCAGCCTCCACTCCTGACCTCTACACAGACATGGATTACAGGACCCACTCTCCTTCCTTCCTTGTCCCTTACTGCACATGGCCTTTCTCCAACTGCTCAGGTGAGGTAAGGTGTCACCTCATGGGTGAGCCTGTGGAGAACTCTCCTGAGCTGCTTCCTGTCAGCCCTTCCAGCCTCCATGGTGCATCTGCTCCCAGGGGTGTGGAAGGGGACAGAGCAGGCCCTGGCCCACCCTCCTCCCTCCACCAAGCCTGAAGGCGGGCACTCTAGGGACAGGCACTTTAGGGCAGGGGGACATTTCCTGGTTCTCCTGGACCTGATGAGAAATCTCAAACTTCAGGCCCAGTGTTGGAAGGCAGGGGCTTTTGGAGGCCAATCACTTTCCACATTTGAAGATTGGGCCAAGCACAGTCTTCAAACGTGAAAAACATGATACTCATATAAATTGTTCCTGAGCATGTGCTGTCGTTTTCTGTAACTTATTCATAAGGGAACCATGGGGCAACAAAGCTGGTTCAGAGACGACTAAGAGAAATTTACGCATAAATATGAAGAGGGGTAGAGGGGAAGAAAAGAGGAAAGGAGATGCAAGAGAGTACATTTAAAATGCTGAAAGAAGACTGCCAAGTTAGAGCCAGGTGTGGTTGCTCATGACAGTAATCCTAGTTCAAGAGGCTGAGGCAGGAGGATCATGAGTTCAAGGCCAACCTGGGCCTAAATAGTGAGACCCTGTTAAAAAAAAAAAAAAGACTGCCAAGTTACATATGAAGCTAGGTAATGTCCACACAACCATGGAAGCTGCAAACTCTAGGGATAGTTTCTGTACTGAACAAAAATTATTTATCTCCTCTAACAAATATCATTTGCCTCTTAGCAGTTTTCTGCACCTTAGCCCCTAGAGCAGTGACGGTGAAGCTTTCAGAGACTGAGTGCCCAAACTGCAACCCAAACCCACTTATTTACCGCAAAGTGCCTACCCTGCAATTAAACCTGAATACTGAAACTTAAGTTTAGAAAAAGCAACTCATACATTAACATCTTTTGTCTTAAAAGAAAAACAAGCCAGGTGTGGTGGCTCACGCCTGTAATCCCAGCACTCGGGAGGCTGAGGCAGGAGGATCGTTGCAAGTTCGAGACCAGCCTGGGCTACAAAGTGAGCTCAAGGCCAGCCTGAGCTGCATAGAGACCCTGTCTCAAAAAGACAAAAAAAAAGAAGAGAAAAGAAAAGAAAAACAAATAACACATATGCCATAGATTCACCACCACTGCCTTAGAGAATCTTAATTTTATTAGCATAACACTGTACTGCAGTACTTCCCAGTATAAATATAATGCAAGCCACACATAGAAAATTAATTTTTCTAATTGTCATATTTTAAAAATATAAGAAGAAATAGTAAGACTAGTTGTACTAATAGATTTTATTTAACCCACTATAAAATGTTGTTTCAATGTGTAATCAATACAAAAAATTTTTTAAAATTACTAATGTCTTACATACTTTTTTCTAACTAGGTCTTTGAAAATCCAATGTGCATTTCCTACTTAGAGCACATCTCAAATTGGGACTAGCCACGTTTCAAGGGTTCAGTGTCAGACTAGATAGCCCAGCTCTGGAGCAGGGTTCTCAGGCTTAAGGCCATGTGAGAATCACCTGTAAGACTAATGAGAACACAGGTGTGTGGGCCACACCTCAGCAGTTTGGATTCAGCAGGTCTAAAGGGCTGTGGAAGGGCCACGGAGGGTTCTGGACCTTAGTGGAGACTGCAGCCTTGAGGGGCTGGGAGGAAAGGGTGTGAGGCAGGGTTAGAAGGCAGGGTTAAAAGACAGACAGCCATCAGTTGCTTCTCTCCTGGTCACGGATGCAAAAAGACTCACATTAGGTCACACAGAGAGCCAGTCCTAGTCCATCCCAAGATCCATTCCTCCTGGTTCTGTAAGAGTGGGTTTGGGTACAGTAGGCAGGTGTAGCTGTAAAGGAAGGGTGTACCATCTTTTGGGATACCCTGTGCTTGTGGCAGTACCAGGGCACCCAAGGATTAGCAACATTAAGCCCCTTGGGACACGCTTGTGTCCCACCCTGGTGTGTTTCCCACTTTAGAGCACCTGGTAAAGGATCAAGCATGTTGAGTACTGATTTGTGTGTGTGTGTGTGTATGTGTGTGCGCGCACATGCGCCAGGGATCTAACTCATGACTTCACACTTGCTGGGCAGGCTATTATGCTGCTAAGCTAAACTCCCAGCATACTGATTTTAATTGAATTGGCCTGGCTTTGTGTGTGTACTAGGTCACATAGTGTACTCTATGTCATATATGAGTGTGTTCTAGCCACTGGGGCACAATACCTGACACCCACAACTTAAAGGATGAGAGTATATTTTGGCTCACATTTCAGTTCATGGTTGGCCAGCTCCCAAGAAGAAAACAGCACAGCAGAAGGTGGGGGAAAGCTGCGTACCTCATGGCAGCCAGGAAGCAGAGAGCTATAAAGACAGCTGGGGAGACAGCAATGCCCTTGCGGGTTATGCCCCCAGTGAGCCGTCTCTTCAGACCAGGCCCCGCTCCTAAGAGTCAGTCAGCTGTAACACCTCCTAATCCAGTCACCTTTCAAAAGCCCCACCTGTGAGCACATAAGGCTTTGGGAGCACATCAGTATATAAACCCTCACAGATATGTGGTAACACTGTGGTTATAGGGGTGTCTGCCACATGGGATATTTTAAGGGGTATAGAAGTGATTATTATGGCATATAATGTGAGACAGACTGAGGGGCTACAATCTGCAGATACACAAGTATTAGAGGCCCTAGAAGTGTCTACCTAGGGGTGACCTATGGGGCACACGTGGTGGCTATACTCCAGTGACTACTGTTTGGAGGCGTATAAACTATCTGAACTACAGGGTGCCCCATGGGGTGAATGGAATATCTGCACTGAATGTGCACCATTTGGCATCCTGCGGGGTTCTGCCCCCCACAATGTGAAGCTATTTCCTGGGGGGTGATGATTAGGGACAAAAAGGTGCATTGATATGATATCTCTGTGAAAAGGTAAATAAAGGGGCTTCCAGGGGTCTCATTACAGGGGGATCTGATGGGTGCTATGGAGGAGGCAGAGCCCTGGGGAGTGTCTCCGATAAAGTGTTGGCCATCAGCTCCCCATGAGGGGCTGCCCCCTGTGGACACCTCTGCTCCAGGGCAGGTATCCACTCTTCCCAATACTTGAGGACCTGCTTTTTAGGATCTCGACTTTCAGAACTTATAATGAATCTTCATTTGAACATGAATTTTTTTATTCATAGACTTTGGAAGCAACTCTGGTGAATAAATAGATGTCATATTTGAGCACATAAATAGTACCTAGGTAACTATTGCATAGAATAGTTAAGAGTCTCGTCTACTGTTTACTGTGGTACAAATGCCTTCCCAGTGGGTGGAGGTAAAATGAAGAACCCGACCAGAGGAGTTCACACAGTGACTCAGCAGTCTGTCCCAAATACCAGGACTTTAGCCCAGCACTCTGCAGTTGACAAAGGTGCCCCCAACAAAGCTCACAGAGTCACATGGGGGTTAAGGCAGACACCGATAGTATTCTGAGTTTACTAAGTATATCTGACAGAGTATTGTCCTTGGTCTCCTTACTGGTAGGTGACAGGCCAAGGTGCCTCTCTCTCCACCCACTGCCTGGAAGGACAGGAGGACCAAGTATTCATGTGTTTGTACAAAAGTAGCCTCATCACTGCATATACTATACTTTTTCCAATTACTGTATGTGAAAAGGAAGATAGTCACTCCTTATCTGTATCCGAGACACCATGTGTATATGTGAGTACGGGCTGTGTGCATTTAGGTCTTGCTGTGTGTATAGCGGGTATAGAATGTGTGGAGGGGGGCCTGCTCTATGGGTTAGCTGTACAGTAGCTGCAGTGACTGTATTTTGGGTTAAAATGATCTCAGTATATATACTCCAGACTGAGGATATAGCTCAGCAGCACAGTACCTGCTTGGCAAGCTCAAGGTCCTGAGTTCAACTCCTGGTATGAAATACATATATATCCCACGACATACTCATACGATGGGCATAGACCCTGTGGTAGATGTAGACTCATGTATGGTTACTAAACCAGATGTGTGAGATGGTTATCAGTTGTGTGTGGGGTACACACTATATATCTGTGTGGGTGCTGTTTTCTGAGTTACAGTATACAAGCATATACAGCGTCTGTCATGGATGTGTTTGTGATTAGTGTGCACTGCTCAGGTGTTGGGCCTGTCTGCTCTAAAGGTGAGAGATGATGTGTGACTGAGGCACTGTGTGTGTGTGATGGGCTCATACAACAAGATACAGACAGGTGTACACACTTAGTCAATGTGAACACGTACCACATGTGGAATATACATTGTATGTGTGATGTGTACAGCATGTTGGATGTAATTTATGATTACTAGGTGCATACACAGTATATACAGTATATGATGAATATATGTTGTTGTATGGGTGCAATAAATATGCACTTTGTAGTCAAATCAGCACTGCATAGTCTGTATAGGGTGAGCGTGGGTGATACCTGTAGTGAGACAGTCGTTGTGATGGGCCTGCTTGGTGTGTACAGGCATCCTGTGCTTACCCAGGTCGAGATGGGAATACGGGGTGTGCACCTGTTCATGAACACAAAGAGGAGGGTCACTCCGACGAGAGGAGGCATGGCAGGAAACAGTCCATCTTCATCTGTTTCCAGAACCCCCTGACCCTTGAGCCCACCAACTACACTGTTTCAGGTTCTTCCTCAAATTCTTCCTCAAATGCAATCAGAACTGCCTGAAGAATGCAGGGAATCCCAGAGACATGCGCCGCTTCCAGGTGGGTTTGGGGAAAGGCTCCCCCACAGTCCCATCCTTCTCTTCCAGGAAGTGGGAGGGAAGGCTGAGCCCCTGCCAGGGCACATCCCTGCCCAGCCCTGTGCTTCCAAAGTCTGATGCCCGCTGGGGGTGGGGCAGCTCCATCTCAACTTATGCTGGCTGCCAAGGGAGGCTTCATTAGAGCCCCACTTAAGAAGATGCTAATTGTGACATTTTTACATGATTAACGACCCAGGTAATTTGCATAGTGTGAAGCAGAGAGCAGCTGCCCTTAGCACACGGCAGCCTGCACACCCCTCCCAGTGCAAGGGGTAGTGGGAGAAGGCAGCCCAACTTCCCCCCAGAACAGGGCGGGGCTCTGCTAATGGGGTCTCCAGCAGACGCTGCTCCCACCCCCCCATCTGCTCCCCTTGCCCAGACTGCGCTTCCTGCCTTGAAGCCCAGTGGGTACAGCCTGGTGTTCCTGTGTGTGCACCAACAGTGGCCACTCTGCCCAAAGAGCCAGTTTTTCCAGGGCTTTTAACTTTTTAGCTCCTGAGATGTTAGTTCATGGGGGAGGGGGGATGTCACATGATCCAGCCAGCCCCAGTTCTACAGCTCAATCGCCGGAAGTTGAAGCCCCCAATCCCCACTCAACACTGAAGCCCAGTGTCCAGCCACCTCCCTCTAGCTGCTAGTTTCCCACCACAGCACCCTCCCGGGAGCCCCATGGCCCCGGCCAGACCAGCCTTGGCTCTCCCCGCAGGTGGTGGTGTCCACAACGGTGAGTGTGGATGGACACGTGCTGGCTGTGTCCGACAACATGTTCGTGCACAACAATTCCAAGCACGGCCGCAGGGCCCGCCGACTGGACCCTTCCGAAGGTCAGAACCCCCAGCCCGGCCCTGGCCAGCCCCCAGGCCCCACCTCATCGCGGTCCCCTGACCTGGGTCCTCTCCTGCCCCCCAGCTGCCACCCCCTGCATCAAGGCCATCAGTCCAGGGGAGGGCTGGACTACGGGAGGCGCCACCGTCATTGTCATCGGCGACAACTTCTTCGACGGATTGCAGGTCGTGTTTGGAAACATGCTCGTGTGGAGCGAGGTGGGCCACCCCCGCCAGTCCCCCTCTGGGCGGGCCTCGGGGCTGGGCCCTCCCCACGGGAAGGGACCTTGCAGGCCTCTCCTCTCCGCTCGCAGCTCATCACGCCTCACGCCATCCGGGTGCAGACTCCACCGCGACACATCCCCGGGGTGGTGGAGGTGACCCTCTCCTACAAATCCAAGCAATTTTGCAAGGGAGCCCCCGGCCGCTTTGTCTACACAGGTGAGGAATCAGGCTGCGGAGGCGAGGCCCCATGGGGTCAGCAGAGGGAGCCCTGAACTAGCCAAACCCTAACCCAGCTCCGAGTTTATCAGACTCTGCAGTTGGCCACGCCCCCGGGGTGGTGGTGCCGCGCACACGCACGCACGCACGCGTATTCTGCGCCCACTCCGGCACTGATCGTTCCTTCTCTGGTCTCCCTTCCTAGCCCTTGGCTCGTCAGACCTTTCCCCAACATTCTCTCTGCCTCGGGCCTTTTCACCAGGGTGTCTCTCCCCTCTCCATCTCAAGTTTTAGAACCTCGCCAAGGAATTGTTCTTCAAAGATGCCCCCAAG
Organism: Hydrochoerus hydrochaeris; assembly: GCA_004027455.1. Lineage (NCBI taxonomy): Eukaryota > Metazoa > Chordata > Mammalia > Rodentia > Hydrochaeridae > Hydrochoerus > Hydrochoerus hydrochaeris. The sequence continues at coordinate 16,570 of PVLA01012709.1, read as the reverse complement.
TGGGCTTGTTGCTCCCCAAATCTTTCTTGGGTCTCTTTGTTCCCCCCAGCAACCCTGGGCTTCATTCTGCGTGCACACGCATGCACATACACATAAACACCCTTGCCGGACCAGGCGGCCAGTTAACGCAAGACACGCAGAGTAGCGTGGACTCCTCATGCCCGCAGATTTACCGGGTAGTGGTGGGGATCTTAACCACCATCCTTGCGCCAGGCCCCACTCAAGACACCCGCTTCTCCCAGTCAACCTCCCTCTTCTCCCGCCCACAGAAATGCTCACAGAGGTACCTGACTTACACTTAGGAAGCTCGTGTCTAACCCGGGAAGGCTGCACAGCCTGAGAGAGGTGGGTGGAGTTAGTGTCTAAGGGTTTGGCCGCAGCGAAATCCCTACCAGTGAGTGTGGAGTGGACTGAGCTGAGCTGAAACCAGAGGAACATGGGATGGGCACGTGGACACCGGGAAGGAGATGCGGTCGCGGGAAAGGAATGGCCAGTGCAAAGACCCAGCAGTGAGCACTTTACGTTTTAGGGGAAACAAGAGGAAATTCACTAAATGTGGAACTGGAAGTGGAAAAGGTAGGACTTTGATTAGGTCGGTGCTATGCTATCCAAAGAGGGAAGAACAGGAAGGAGTGGTGAGGAGAGGGGAGAGAAAGGTAAGGCGTAGGGAACAGGGCTAGAGGCTGCTGCAGCCTTCCTGGGAACCCAGGACATGGGCCGGTCCACTTCCTGGAACGCGCACAAACTCCCAACCCAGATGCTGTTCACAGACCACTGGAGCCATGATAAATGGAGACTGTTGGGGGGTTTTTTGTTTTTGTTTTTGTTTTTGCTTGTTTTGTTTTTTTGGTACCAGGGATCGAACTCACGACTTCATGTTTGCCAGGCAGGCGCTTACACTGCTGAGCTAAATCTCCAGCCCTGATTGTTGGGTTTTTATGTTCTCTTTTTATAAACTCCTAACATGGCCAGATGCAAACAAAACTCCAGACATCGAAGTCCCGCCCCCTAGGAATATACAGTCCCCCACCCCGCACAAGCAGGGTTGTATAGAGCGCATGTGTTGTGCCAAGTGCCTGGCACGAAGCCTGGCTCAGTAGATACTAAATGAATTTAAAAAAAAAAAAAGGATTTGAGGAAGCTTCCTTGAACCTCACTCATCTGTGCTTGGGGTTTTCCCCGGGACTTGAGCTTGGCTGGGAGCCGGGCATCTGCTGAGTCTAGACTGATGCTTGCATACTTTTTGCGCTCTGTGTCCGCTCTGGGAGGGGTGACCTCCAAACACTGCCCTCCTCCCCAGCTTTGAATGAGCCCACCATTGACTATGGCTTCCAGAGGCTACAGAAGGTCATTCCCAGACACCCGGGGGACCCCGAGAGGCTTCCCAAGGTACTTGGAGGGACGGGGCGGGGATGCGGGTGTCCCACGGGTTTTTATGAGGCGGGCCTGGCGAGGCTCTCCTCCTACCCTGGGGGCTGCCCCTCCGTCCCCGTGTCCCTCCTCTGCCCTCAGGAAGTGCTGCTGAAGCGGGCGGCCGACTTGGCGGAGGCCCTGTACGGAGTGCCGAGCAGTAACCAGGTATGGCGCCTCCGCCCGCCTCCTCGCGCGCAGGGCCCGGGCCACCCCCAGCGGCGCGCGGCTGCCCCGGCCGTGCCCGGTCTTGTCTCCGCAGGAGCTCCTCCTGAAGCGCGCGGCGGACGTGGCCGAGGCCCTGTACAGCGCGCCCCGCGCCCCCGCTCCGCTCGGACCCCTGGCCCCCAGCCACGCGCACCCTGCAGTTGTGGGCATTAACGCCTTCAGCAGCCCGCTCGCCATCGCCGTCGGGGACGCCACGCAGGGGCCCGAGCCAGGTGCGTGCTACCTCCATTCCCCGCAGTCTGCGCCCGGGGACGCCCCCTGCCGGGCCGCCGCGACCGCCTGACCGCCGCTCTCCCGCAGGCTACGCGCGCAGCTGCAGCAGCGCGTCCCCGCGCGGGTTCGCGCCCAGCCCCGGGTCACAGCAGAGCAGCTACGGGGGTGGCCTCGGAGGCGGCCTCGGCAGCTACGGCGCGCCCGGCGTGGCCGGGCTCGGTGTACCCGGGTCCCCGAGCTTCCTCAACGGCTCCACCGCCACGTCGCCTTTCGCCAGTGAGTGTCCCCCGCCCGCAGGGAGAGGGGAGGCGATAGAATGGGCCCGGGGTGTGGACTTCCACGCTTGCTTTAGGACCCTCCACTCTGGCCTCGAGGTCCGGAGCACGTCCAGCCCTCACTGCACCTCTTCTCCCAGTAGTTGCACTCCTCGGGGAGTCCGGGGTCCTGGGGCCAGGAGATTTGTTACCAAGTCGGTGATACACATCGCTTCTTCCCATCCTGTACTACCGAAGCCAGCTTTAAGTTGAAGGGCCTAGCTGAAACCTGGTGGGCGGCCACCTTTGGCCTTACACTTGGACTTCTGGAGGTGCCTGGCGCCCCCTGCTGGAATCCTAGAGAAACAGATTTGAGAAGCAGGTTTCTAGCTGGCGCCACGCCCACAGCGGTGTGTTCCTGTGATTCTTGGGAGGATGTGGCTGCCTGCAAGATCCAACAAATTCTGTGTGGCCAGAGCTAGTTGTCAGAGTTTGGGAGTCGAAGTCACAAGCTGCCCAACATTCAGTAATTCACTGTACTTCTTTGAAGTTCAGTTTCTTAATGGATCAGTACTACCCCCTGCCTAGAGAGGTTGTCAGATCTGAATGGCCCACCGTGTAGAAAAAGCCAGACAAAATTCAGGAAGGTAGTATGATTTCGCAGGCTCAGACACGCTTGTAGCCCAAACCACCCTCATTCTGGCTTCTTGGAATGAAGCAGCTCAGAGCTGGGTGCATGGGCAAGGTCTGGGTGTCATAGGTGAGTGACAACCATAACTACTTTGATGCTTTGCTGTTTTACACTGTCCTCCAGTTCCTCCCAATACCAGTAGCTACTCAGCAGACATTTGTAATACATCTGTTCTGTGCAAAGCACTTGGCTTGGGGGATAATTGCAGCTTGCTCAACTGCAAGAAGCCACCCTATCAGTCATAGAGAAGTCCCAAGAGACCTTGGAGCCAGAGAACTGAGAGGCTGCCCAAGAAAGAACTGGTAGTGACTTTGCCTGCATTTCCCTCACCTCCACATCCTGTTTCCATTGCTTAGAGAACTGTCTAGCCACCTACCTAGTGATCCTCAATGGGGGCTTGTGTCCTGGGTGCTGTTTTTTCTGGCTAAGGGGTTGAGCCTGGCACGCTTCTTCTGATCTAGATTCAAATCCTGGAGCCCAAGGCCCCATAAGCCAAAGTCCATACAAACATGACCCACTGGCATCCTTTACCACTTCTCTGGGTGTTTCCCTGGAGCACCTTAACTTGCCCACCTATACACAGTGCAGTCAACAATAAGAATGCATGGCCTCAGAATATAGAAGCCAGTCACCAGGAGTCTGCTCATTCAGTAGGAAGATGAGAATTCCAGTGCATCAGGAGGATTGCCATGAGTTCAAGGCCACTCTGGGCTATTTAGTGAGCTCAAGGCCAGCCTATATTACAGTGTGAGACCCTGTCTCAAAAAAAAAAAAATTTCAGTGCCTCTTCTGTCCTGTTTTCTACATCAGTGTCAGCCTGGACATGCCCGAGGGCCACTCCATTTTATAATACTATTTGACCACTACTTACGTAGGTCCTCATCCACTTCCATGTTCAGGATGCTTTGTGGCATGACTGCATGGGATGTCATGTTCATTGAGTTTCTAGGACATTCCAGGAGTGACTTCAGAACTGTCCTGGCCAGAGGGTCTGAGACTGTCTGTGTGGTTCTCCCTTTTGTCTTCTGCATCAGCTATCAGCAGCCTTGGAATGAACCACAACTCTTAGCACTCTCCAAGCTACAAAGTGTGGTTGTGAGCCCTCTGAACCTGGAGAGATATGGTACATTCTCTGCCATTGGTCTCAGGCTTTCCTTTGGGCTCCATGACCCACTAGCAATGAGAACTGCCTTAGAGGAAATGGCAGGTATGGGGGAGAGGACATTTGGAAGATGACAGCTGTGGAAGGCATCATGTATCAAGGTTGTGGTGGAGGGCTCTGATTCTGCAGTCAGCCTTCTCAAACTACAGGATGTTCCCAGGAAGTCTCATGCACTGCCTGTTGCCTGCTACTTGGACAACATGCAAACCTTCTTGCTCTTTAGAAGAGGGAGACTGGGGATTGGGTTCAGATGAGGAAGCCCTCAGGAGCAGAGGCTCAGGGAAGTTAGGCAGAGCCTTGTACAGAGAGCTCCCTTGCTTCCCTAGGAAAGCATGTCACAGCCCTAAATGGCTATAAAGATGGAGAACAGGAAGCTTCAAGGAGGTAGATCCCTCACTTCATTAATATTGACCACTGTAAAAGGGAGATACTGGAGGCTTTCAGGGTCCAGACTGGAACGACAAGAACGTACATTAAGCTGAAAGGAAATAAAGTGTCCAGAGGAGAATAGAGGGATAGAGTGTGGGTGATACTAGGGAGAAAGACTTAGGGTACTTTCGTGAGCTATGTCTGATCCTGAGCAGAGAGGCTTTATAACAGGAACCTGTATGTGTCCCAGGTTCTGTCCTTGATTGCTTGCCCCAGCTCCATTGTATCCCTGAACTTTGGCCCTAGCTTTGGCACCCCATAAATATTTCTTAGCATCTCGAACCCCAGTGGTTTTCAGCAGGAACCCTAACCCATCCGTCTATCTTCAGAATTCTCCCTCCTTTTATTTTGACTGAGTCTGGCCCTGTCATCTCCAGTTCCAAGAAAGGGTATCCAGAACTCCCAGGAAGACAAGAGCTGGCCCCGGACCCCATGGGCTCTGAGCCCACCTCCTAACCCTGTCCTGTGCTGGTCTCCCCAGGACCCTCACAGCCCCAGGGAGGTCTGAGCCTGGCATGTGCTCGACAGTCCACAGGGGGCCCCTACCCTGCTGCTCACTCTGGTGCTGTCTCCCTGTTGTGTCTCACCGCCTTCCCTGCTACACCTGCCCCTCCCCGCCCCGCCCCGGAGTTATGCCCTCTAGCCCCCCGCTGGCGGCTGCCTCCTCCATGTCCCTCCCGGCTGCTGCTCCCACCACCAGCGTCTTCTCCTTCTCGCCTGTCAACATGATCTCCGCTGTCAAACAGAGGAGCGCTTTTGCGCCTGTCCTGCGTCCACCCAGCTCCCCACCCCCGGCCTGCCCCAGAGCCCATGGAGAGGGGCTTCCAGGTGAGTGGTCCGTGCTGCCCCACAGTGGAGAAGCTGAGATTCAGGGGCTCATTTCAACACTTCAGGCTGGATGACCATCTTGCCCCAAAGGGTGTCCAGTAGGAAGCTCTGCAGGCTCCAAGGGAAACATCAGGTCTCCACTTCCCTCAGCCTCATGCTGGAAATGGGCAACACTGTATACTTTCAACTGGCTGCTTGATGAAAGAGAAGAAGATGGAAAATCCAGCTGAAGAAGATCTGGAAACTACAGCACTCCCTCATGCAGTCATGCCCAGAGCAGAAACCCAAGTCGGGCTGGAGGAAGCCATGTGGGCTGTGTGCCTTTTTCCTGGGCCTTGCTGTGTCCACCAGAGGGTACCACACTGCTGTGAGACTGAACGGAGATTGACCTTAGATACAGTTTAGCCCAGTTCCCTCTCCCCCATTTTCCAGATTAGGAATTAGGACGAATACATTCCCCTGCATTTAGTGACATGTTTGTCCTTGCACACCTCACGCAGCAGGTCCTTTTAGCCAGAACTTCCCCAGCCAAGTGGCCGTTGGAAACTGACTAGCAGGCAGAGGGAGAGACTGTGGCGAAGGAGACAGAGGCAGCCGAAGGTCCTAGTTGCCAGGAAGGGTTGGGGGCAGAGCTGAGCCCTGGGAGGCTTGCAGATGCTTCTCTGTCAGCCGTGGTGCTGTCTCTAGGGGATCTCCTGGAACTCAGTCCAGAGCATGTAGCTCAATACCTGGCACACAGGAGATGGTAAATAATTAGTGGTTTAATTAATTAATGAGTCAGAAAAGCCCCCTTCAAGCCCAGGGGCAGAAGGCTGCAGAGCAGTTTGCTGGCGTAGAGCATGTCCCATTGGACATCACCCCCAGGCAGCAATGGGTAGGTATTAGGAAAGAAGCCACATTCAAATAGGTAAATGGCCATGTTACTGAAGATTGTATTCAGAGGCTTTGATATGCTACCATACACTGTGGCTCTTCTAGAAAAGAGGAGTTAGAAGTTTATTCGAACACAAAATGTGTTTTTCAAAGAGCATCTTGGGAGTCATTTCTGGGGTGGCCCTGAAGGCAGAGGAGGAGATACCCTCGTGGTTTCCTCAGCCTGAAGTGAGCTGCTCAGACCGGGAGCAGCTGGTTCACAGGGCCTAAGCCAGTGCCTTGGGCCCTAGAGTCACTCCTGGATCCAAGGCAGGGCCAGATGGGGCAGCTCTTATGGAAAGGCCAGGCAGGGGTGCTGGGCAGTGCCCTGTGGGCCTCTGTGCCCTGGGGTCCTTATGTGAGATGGTGCAGGGACACCACAGAACCTCTCACTTTTCTGTTGCAGTGGTGGTCCTAGGCCAGGGCTGGGGATGGCTTACAACCTGCAGGAACTCTGTGCCCAGCCCAGAGAAGGACAGGAAAGGAAGGTCATCACGCTCCACAGGGCTGATGGTTCCTTTCTCCTTGACCCTAGATCAGCCTTTTGAGGATTCTGACAAATTCCATTCTCCAGCCCGAGGGCTTCAAGGCCTGGCATACTCCTAATTACGGTAGGTCTCTGGCTGGTTCTTGCTTCTTACCCTGGCCCTGAAATGGGTTCCTTTCTCCAAAAGGCCTTAGCAGGAGTGAGATGATGTGGTCCAGGTCTCTCTCCCTGGGGCCCATCTAAATAGCAGTCAGAGGCAAATAGCCGACCCCAGCAGTCTAAGCCAAGTGGTGGAGAGACGTGGTTTTCTGTCCCCTTGCAACCAGCCTTCTCTCTCCTCTCTCCCCACCAGGTCTGCAAGTGCTGCCTGCACTTAGCCTGGACTGGAAGATCCTCCAGGATTCACGTCCATGCCCTGGATGATGGCACAAACATACAGGGCCAGTGCTGTGGGCAGACCTCAACCCCTGGACCAAATGGGAGAGGAGTCCCACTGTGCTCAAGGTCCCTCAGCCCCACAGGCTTCTCTCACCTCTCTCTTGGGGCTGCTCAGAAGCCCCAGCACTGTGCTGATGCTCTTGGCAGAAGAGCATCCCAGGGAGGTGCTAGGAGGCCAGGCCTCCCTTGCTGGGCTGGTTCCTCTGGAAGAGATAGATTTAGTGCAGACCAGGAATGGGATGTGAGGGGACTGTGGGATTGGGACCATGGGAAAGAGGACAGCTCAGGGAGAGGTGACCTGGAAAGGTCCTGTTTGCACCTGACTCATATCAAGTGACTGAGCACCCCAACTTCTCTCCAGTGAAAAGAGTGGTGCCCAGCAGCCTCAGGAGGCCACCCAGACTCCCATGGAGTCACTGGACCACGTGGCTGCCTCCATTCCTTCAAATCCTACACACTCATGCTTATCACGTCATGCCTTTGTGGGGGCTTCGGCATGAAGGATGCGGAAGAGGGAGCACCAGGACTTCTTGTTTTGGGGACATCCCCCAGAGGATGTCTCATGAATTCTGGCCCCACACACCCACTGACTCTGGTTGGCCCCATGAAATTGTGGCCTCACAATTCTGCTCTGCTAAGTTTGGAGAAAACAACAATAAAACAGATGCAGGTGGCCACCTGGCCTCTCTTGCCTGCTTCCTTGGTGTGAGCCTGCCTTTCTCGGTGGCCCTGCAGCTCTCACAGGGCCCCACTGAGCCATGTCCCTGCACAGCCTTCTTGCACCTTGGGTTTTGTAAACTGTCTCAGACTTGAGCTGAGTGGCTGTTTCCTGCCCTGTGTCTAGTCTTTGGGTCTCTGTGTTGGAGAGGAATAAATTAATAAGCCTGAGGACCTAGGAAATGGGTTTAGCACCAAGAGTTCTACATGGGGACACAGTGAGGTCACAGTGGACTCAGTCTCCTGCATATCTAGCCAGGACTGAGATGGGGTTTGTTCAGAAAGACATTGCTGGGAACCAGGAAGAAGCAAATCAAAAACTATCCAGATGGACAGAGATCCAGAAGTAAGATCCAGACTGAGGCTGGAAGCCCTTGTCTGGGCTTGGTGGGCCAGCTCGGGCTCCAGGAGCTTCTCCTCTGAGACACTCCAAGTCTTCATATTCCCCCGAAGCCCAGGCCCCTTCTGCCTCAGAACTGGAAAGGATGATGAAGAGAATTGCTAGGCCCATTCACCCACTGTCACCCAGGAAGAATCCCAGTCACCCCTGTTCTACCTGGACAAAGGTTAGGCTATCTTTTTTGATCCACTATCCAGTGGACTAAGTGTCCAGCCTGGACCTCAGTATTTTGTTTTCCTTCCTGGAAGTTCTAGACTATGGCCTCGGGCTGGGGATATAGCTCAGTGGCACCACACCTGCCTGGCAAGCACAAGGTCCTGAGTTCAATTCCCAATACCAAAAAAAAAAAAAAAAAAGACTCTGGCCTCTAGGAACCCTGTCTGTCCCAACCAACCTACACATTGCCCCTTCTGGATAACCACACTTGCTGAGGCAGATGGGCTGGCCCTGTCCTTCAGGGAATCACTTCTTTCTCTAGTGTTCCTGGCCAGCACCTAGATTTCATCACACTTGGGACTCATGACAGGAGTCCTGCCTCTGGTTGTTGTACCTGTTTCCAGTACTTGCCTGCCTCTGTCAGTTCTGGCTGTACAAGCTGTGCCCCCTTCAGCTCTGAGCACTTCCCACTGCCCAGGGCCCTCCCAGGCTGAGCCCCTGCAAAACTCTAGTCTGCACCGGTAAATAGATAGTAGATAGTGGTAAATGGGTGGGGGTCACATTCTGGTTCCTGGGATGTGACAAGTATCGTGATCAATATTCATGAGACATATTGGTCTACAGTGATTCCACAATACCATGTAAGCTGCCATTTGAATCAACACTGCCTTCTCTCTCATCCATACACATACAAAAAAAAAATCCAAGGAGATTGTAAATTCAGTGTGAAACCTAAAATAATAAACTTCATGCCCCTGAAGACAGACTAGAAGCCTTTTAGGTAGCCTGAGCTCTAAGGTCTGTTTCCTCACCTATAGGGCCAATTTTGAAATGCAGTGAGCACTGGGCATCTTTGAGGTGCAAAAGATGAACCCCAACATCTCTATTTTGTAGGATGACTTTTCCAAATAGGAACACGGTCAGAGCCAATAGTGTCTGTCTCCCCAAGAGGAACCGGGCTCTTCACAGTGACACTCCTTAGAGCAGTATGGTCACCCTTCCCCACCCCTTCTTCACCTTTGCAGTCACATCCTTACGTCTTTCTTCTGCTGCCACCTTATTAGGAATAACAACAACCACATGGGCAATTCCCATGGAAAGGAACAAGTCACCTCTTTGAAGCTGCCAACCGGAAGTCTAACTTTCACAAGAAAATCCTCAGAATGAGAGTCCTGAGGGGTGTGTGGTGCGGGCCACATATATAAACCTCATATCCTCCTAACACTTCTTCCATGCCCCTTTTGCTTTACTCTAAATATGGGCTTTTTTTTTTTTTTTTTTTTTGCAAAAATTGGTGAATATAGTGTAAATTTTCAGGGTTTTTTGTGTAGTTAGTACTTATATCCTTTTGAGCAATCTTTACTTACTCCAAAGTCAAGGATATTTTAGAAGTTTTCTTGTTTTAGTTTTTAGAGATTGATGATCCAACTAGAGTTGGCTTTAGTGTGTAGTGTGAGCTAGGGATTGATTTTTTTTCATATGGATATTCAAGGTCCTGCGACATTTACTGAAATGACCATAATTTCTCACTTTTTTTTTTTTATCAGTACCAGGGATCAAACTCACAACTGCGTGCTTGCAAGGCAGGTGCTTATGCCACTGAGCTAAATCCCCAGCTCCTAATTTCTCACTTTGTCATACATCAAGTCCATACACACAGGAGTCTGTTCTGGTTTCTCTCTCTCTCTCTCTCTCTCTCTTTTTTTTACAGTAGTAAAATACAACAGAACAAGACAGAACAAAACCAATTGAGACAATGCAGTGAAATTGGTACAGAACTTCACAACAGGATACCGGGAGTAATAGGTACCATAGTATATCTCGTTATCTTCACAATACTTGTCCATTCAATCAGGTAAAGCAAAATCAAATGACTATGGCTGTAGCTCAGCATGAAGGTTGTGGGTGCAGTTCCCAGTACCACCCACACGTGCACATGCATACACACTCACACAATTGTCTTTCTATATGTCTGCAACAAATAGAAAAATTAAGAAAATGACACTAGTAATAGCATAAAATAGAACATTATAAAACCAATAGAAAGAGAATATTGAATAAAGCAAAACAATCAGAACAAAGCAAAACAGTGAAAACAACATTTGTCTTTGAACAGAAGATAGAAGGAAATCCCCCGTATTTGCTATACTGCATACAGTTAGTTATCCTCCCAAGAGATGCTCAGAACTCTGGCCTTCAGTTGCTAATGGGGGAGATGGGAGGTTTGATTCTCAGTCTGTGCCCCTGTAGGCTCATGAGAGATGCTGACTGATTCTCTTCCTGGCTTGCCTGACGCTTGCTCATGCCTTGGCTGCTTACCTGGAAGAAGGGCATGTTGCTTTCTTGCTCAGCACCCTAAGTTCCAGCATGACTAGATCCCGGGAGACACTGACGGGTTCTCTTCCTGGCCCGCCTGCTGCTCCTGGTTTCTCTATTCTGATGCGCTGATTGTTTTTGTGTATCCTTACCCCCATATATACTATCTTCATGACTTTAGTTTTACACTAAGTACAGCAAGTTGTCTAACTTAGTTCTACATGATTACCTTGACCACCTTGGGTCCTTTTTCCATAGTAAGTTAATAATCAGCCTACTTATTTCTACTTTTTAAAACCTGCTATTTTTTCACTGGGATTACGTTAAAGTTATAAATCAATTAATGTAAAATCAACTTTAAAATATTTCAATCTTTAAATATCTACTTTTTAAAATACTATTTCATAGGCCTCAGTGTGAAATCTTTCATTTATCCCTAAGGTATTTTACTAATTTATACTATTACTAGTGTATTGTGAAGATAACGAGATATACTATGGTACCTATTACTCCCGGTATCCTGTTGTGAAGTTCTGTACCAATTTCACTGCATTGTCTCAATTGGTTTTGTTCTGTCTTGTTCTGTTGTATTTTACTACTGTAAAAAAAAAAAGAGAGAGAGAGAGAGAGAAACCAGAACAGACTCCTGTGTGTATGGACTTGATGTATGACAAAGTGAGAAATTAGGAGCTGGGGATTTAGCTCAGTGGCATAAGCACCTGCCTTGCAAGCACGCAGTTGTGAGTTTGATCCCTGGTACTGATAAAAAAAAAAAGTGAGAAATTATGGTCATTTCAGTAAATGATTTTTATATACTCGAATCTGGCATACTTGTTTAGATCACTTACAGTAACCTTTATCCATAGATCGCCTTGGATTTTCTTAAGTCCGTGTCATCTGCAAACAAGGGCAGTTTCACTTCTCCACCTACAGCCTTTCTTTCGATTTATTGGCTAAAAGCACTGACTGGAATCTTCAGTACAGTGTTGAATGTAAGTAGTGATAATGGATACTTCTGCTTTGTCCTTGGTCCTGGATGGTAAACGTAGCATTTCACCATTAAATATCATGTTTGGTTTACATATATTCTTCTATTTCTAATTTTCTAAAAATTTCAAAAACATGACTAAATGCCAAATTTTATGAAATGTTTTCCTGCATATGTTGAGATGATCAAATGACTTTCTCCATTATCTTATTAATGTGCTGAAGTGCGTTTATAATATGTTTTATTTTAAACCATATTAACTATATACTTAATTGTAAAGTTGGTAAACTGCTATATATCTTTTTTCCAGGGCATTTCAATGGTAACATGTAGCCCCATTCTCTCTCTCTCCTGCTTCTCCTTTTGCAGAAGGAACCTCCTAGTCTTTTGTCTTCCCAACGTCTTAAGTCATACAAAATACAAGAAGGAAGCAAAATACAGAGACTACAGATCACCTCAGTACTTCTTCTTGCCCTACTAGCTCCTGCTATTTCCTAGGACCAAGGGAGAGGGAAAAAAAAAGAACAAACATAACTTTTTTTTTTTTTTTTTTTGGTGCTGGGGATCGAACTCATTACCTTGCACTTGCCAGGCAAGCGCTTATGCCTGCTGAGCTAAATCCCCAGCCCCAGAACAAACATAATTAACCTCTCACTGTTGTTCTACCTCAGTCTCACACTTCTTTTGCCATTGTATTCTAATTATAGTTCCAACCCAGCTGACTCATTGGGTCTAGGCCCCTCTGTTGAGGTCTAGTGAGCCCTCATGGGTGATCTGTGGACCCCTCCACAAAGGCCACATCGAAGTCCCAACCTCTCCTCACCTCAGCCTTGCGGGGGGGGCACAGAGTCAGTCCCCAGGGTTTTGGAGCTGCAAGGACTTCAGGGTACAAGGGGTGTAGAGAGTTCTGAGTGCATGGATGTCCTCTGCATGGAAGAAACTTTATGACTCTAAAGATGCAGGAGAGGTTTCCTGGCAAAGCAGTAACAGAAATAAGACATTCCTTTTTGGCTTTTGTATTTCTTGAAAGAAGGAGCCAAAGTTTAAAAGGAGAAAGGAAAATGCTGTTCAGGAATAGACTTGTTTCCTGGAGCCTAGCATCCTAGGATCTGGGTTCTCCAAAGCCTTTTCTGCCCCACTCTTACCAGACTGACCATATGAGACACCCAGAAAGCACTGTAGACCAGGCGTGGTGGGAGCTCAGGCTGTGTATGCAGTTGCTGCAGGCTTCTCTCAGGACCAGTGGAGAGCAGAAAAGCCCTCTGGTTTAGATCCCTGCCCTTAGGGCTTTTCTGGGGGTTTCACTCATTTGTGAGCCTGACCACCCCTATATACCTACACACTCACCTAGAACCGAGTCCACCCTCAGGTGGATGGGGAGGATCCAGCCCCTCTCAGGCTGACACTAATTCAAATCCAGCCAACTTTGGCTTCTGTGGTGAAAGCTGGTTTTTCTGGGCCAGTCCCCAGGCTTTCCTTGGAACTGAGCCTAGAGGCTCACCTTGCCAAGACAAACTGTGGCTGCCAGTGGAATGTGGTGGGCTGGCCGCTAAGCAGGCCCAATCTGGCAGGCTGTCACAGTGCCTCGCTGGATGTCCAGCACAAAGTCCAGCAGGTCCCCGGGGTCAGGCCAGGCCAGGAATAGGCTCCAAAAGTACCAAGCATCTCTCTGTCTCACTGCTGAGTGATACAGGGGCAACCCCTCTTTTGGTCTTGCTTGAAAACCAAATATCCATCACCAAGACTGAAGGTTGCCAGAATTTCTCCAAACTCACTTCCTCCCCTGGGGAGCAGCTCAGCAGCAGAAGGTTCTGGGAGTTGGGAAGTGGGAGGATGGCCATGTGCCTCTGCGTGTGCACACGTGTGTGTGCAGGTAGGTACGAGTATGCAGAGAAAGTGCTCCAGCCAGGCCTCCTCTCCCTGCATGCTGCCAGTAGAATGGGACTGCATTGCCATTTGATGAACAATTTATTCAGCATGAATCACAGAGGCCCATTATCTTAGGAGGGATTCTCCGAAAGACAGCCTGAATGAGGATGTGGGTACACATGAAAACGCTCTCTGGAAGAGGAGGGAAGGAGGTCACGAAAGGGAAAAGGGCTAGGCAAGAATGTGGTCTCTGTGGGTGACGAGCATGGCCCAGCTCCCGGGCAAAGCAGCTCCTGCGTGGCCATGGGTAATACCTGAGAGAAGCAGGCAGCTGTGAGCTGTCTGCAGCCAGCACTACCACAGCACAGTGAGGGGCGCACCGGCTGGGAATGGGGGTCTAGGTAAGGCACTCAGAGCCCTGCTGTGCCCAGCTATGTACTGCTTCCCAGAACAGGAGCTGGACCTGTCTATTTCAAGTGAGGCTTATAAGCTGTTTTTTTGGCCATTGATAAACAAAGCCCAGAGTTCTACCCAAGGAGATGAATAAGGATGAGTAAGGGTCTGTAACAAGGTGGACACATGTAGCAGGTAGACCACTGGCTCACTCAATAGTGGACATAGTTATGAGGGCAATGGTGATGTCCACGTCGGTTCTGCTGACCCATAGCTCCCAGTTGCTGTCACAGAGGTCTCTAAAAGCTGATCCACTCTCCTGTGCCTGACTTTCTCCCACCCATCCCCCTTCTCTTCTCCCCTGCCTCCCAGATGAGGTGACCTCCCCTGCGGTCCCCAAGGTAGGATGAGGGGTGGCCATCTTGCTACCCCTCTAATCTCTTTCCAAGATGATGTCTTGGCATTGATTCCTGCTTCCTTCAAGCCTTCCCTTTGTATCTTCCAAACAAAACAAAAAGTTCCAAGCTGGTTCCATTTCTCCTTCTGCAGAGCTGGGACAGCAATCCTAGTTCTGCCTTGGGTGGTATGGGCGTTACAGAGTGAGTAAGGGGAAGACCACGGTGATGAGAAAGAGGAGGTGAAGGGGACCCAAGAGGACAGGGTGCTTGGCAGCGACAAAGATAGCAATGTGCTCCAAGACGATGGGCACTCAGAGACCTCAGAAAGCTGAGGGGTATGTGCAGGGAGGAGTAGGAAAAACTAAAGAATGTGTGTGGAAAAATTTTGTACCAAATAAATAAATAAATAAAGCAAATGAAAAGGAGCTGTGGAGACTTTCCCTAAGACGGAGTGTGTAGTTTTCTTATTCCCTCTGCTAAGGGTGCCTTAAAACCCCAAGTGTGATATACAAGACAAACATGGAAGTCCAAGCGGAGGACAAAAGGAGATAGATTAACTAAAGGCCTCAGTGTCTGAGGGAAGATATAGCAGAGACTTCCCTGGGTTTTCTTTTTACCCCACATGACCTAGATTTATAACTTGAAAAGCTAGCAAACCAGAAATGTCAATGAATGTAGAAACAAACAAAAAATACTCCAGCAAAAACCTGCTCTCCTGAGCCAAAAGACCAAGAGCAGCCTCGCAAGACAGAAACCCAGAAGCAATAATCCCTACACTCACCAGACTCCACAGAGAAAACAGAGGTGACCATGTCCACATCACACCGCAAGGCCCAATAGGGAGCCTAAACCTGCACCCTCCCAAGGTGCCCTGAGGTGCCACATTGGTCTCAAAGAAGACCAGTGGGGTAAGGGGACTCAGCCCCCTCTAAGAAAAATGTCAGCAGGTTGCATTTCTCCAGAGACCTCTCTCCTTGGCTTACAGATGCCCCCCTTCTCCCTGTGACCTCTGGTGGCAGAGGGAGTGTGAGCTCTAGTTTCTCTCTTCTGGTAAGAACACCAGACTTATTGGATTAGGGCCCATATGGCCTCATTTGGCCTTCATTACCTCGGCTCTATCTGCAAACACAGGCACATTCTAAAGTAATAGAGGTTATGACTTTAACATATGAATTTTGGAGGACACAATTCATTCCATAGCGGTATCATTTATACTAGCTGAAGAAAACAGAATACTTCGATATAAATCTAACAAAATATGTAAAGAGTCTGTAACTGAAACTGCAAAATGCTAATGAAGGAGATCAAAGCAGACCTAACGAAGGGGAAAATATGCTGTGTTCATGGATTGGAAGACATAGTTTAGTTAAAATGTCAACCTTTAAAAATAAGATAAAATAATAAAATAAAATAAAATGTCAACCTTCCCAATTTATTTAATGTAATTGAAGTCAAGATCCTAGAAAAAATTTTTTGCAGATACACAAGCTGAAATTAAAATGTATATGGAAAGGTAAATAAATGAAAATAGCCAAAATAATTTTGGAAAAGAAAAAGGCTTATGATTCATATTACCCAAGTTTCAAGGAGTGTTCCTTTGAGGAGGGGTTAGATTTTTATATTGTGGCAAAATATGTGTGAGGTAAAATTTACCATTTAACCATTTAAAGTGTACAATTCAGTGTTATTAAGTGCATTCACAATGTCGTATAACCATCACTACTATACTATTATCTACTAACAAGAACTTTTTCATCATCTCAAACAGAAGCTGTTAGACCCTAACTCCTCACTCCTCCTCCCCAAGTCCCTGACAACTTCCACGCCCCTTTCTGTCTGTATGAATTTACCCATTCTATGTACCTCACCTCAACAGAGTCATGCACTTGTCCTTTTGTGTATGATTAATTTCACTTAGCACAATGCTTTCAAAGTTCGTCCTTGCTGTAGCTTGTTTCAGAATTTCATTTCTTTTTATGGCTGAGAAATAGTCTACTATATATGGAGACCACATTTTGCTTATTCACTCATCTCTTGATAAGTATCTTTCCCATCTTTTGAATAACACTATGATAAACACTGGTGCAGCGCCCTTTTCTGTCCATGCCGCGTCCTAGTCCATCCACGCCTTGTGACAATCGCTTCTCCAGGAAAAGGACACCGCATGTGGGAATTGGGCGCGGGGATCTTGGAATGTTTTGTACTGATAATTGTAATTTGTGTAGTTCACATGTGTATGTTTTTATGTAATGCTCAATATGGAGTCGAGGGTGGAGACTCC